>JAYJMF010344119.1:0-12286 GCA_036873715.1 Salvia sclarea
GATGTTTGAATATGTGTTGGTTTGTTGTTTATATTATAGTAGTATGTGTTGAATTGATGTGTTGATTTGGTGGAAATGAAAAGGCCGGGTATTTGGGTTTGAGAATATGGGTAGTGGTCGAGAACTTGGTATTATGAATTAAAACGAAATATTGCACTTGATTTATTGTTTAAATTGTTATTTTGTTGAATTGATGTGTTGATTTGGTGGAAAGGGAAAGTCCGAAGGGGTATGTTGGTTTGAGAATTTGGGTAGTGGTCGAGAACTTGGTATTATGAATTGTGCCGAATTATTGAACTTGATTTGTTGATTTGGGAATTTGGGTAGTGGTCGAGAACTTAGTATTAGGAATTGTGCCGAATTGTTGAACTTGATTTGTTGGTTTGAGAATTTGGGTAGTAGTGAGAACTTGGTATTAGGAATTGTGCCGTATTATTGAACTTGTTGGTTTGAGAATTTGGGTAGTAGTCGAGAACTTGGAAGTAGGAATTAAAACAAATTATTGACTTAATTTATTGTCATCTTGTGATTAGGGTTTATCATGAGTCATCATTATTTCGAGAGTTCCGATCCCAATGACGAAGAGACTCAGACCACCCCTACATCTCCTGCTGCATCTGAGTCCACCTCTGAGATGGTTATGGTGGATAATAATGGAAGATGATAATTTATTTTGATGGAGGGTAAAAAATTATATCATATAAATCAATTTCTACAATTCAATTAATATAGAATTTACATTTTATTTAATTGTATTTTTTCAATCCAATTTCAGGGTGATGATGCCTAAGAATAAAATTCGTAGCGTATGCACGCAGAGCTTCCAGTCATTTCCTGATAAGGATGCGATCACATGGAAGAAGATCGAGAATCGCCGTCCTTAAATGTTTACTGGAGTTAGTTTGAGGTATATATTATGAACCATATTTATATTTAATTTCAATACATTTAATTGTCAATTCAACTAACATCTTTCACAACTTTCCATAATTAGAAGCGATTTTCATGGGCTGTTCCCATCACTGATGATGTGGTGTACAAGAATTGGATTGCTTATGTAAGAGTGGCGTTCGCAGATCACATGTACAGTACAAAGCGCAAGTACAGGGAAGGGAAGAGGTTGACATGGATGAAGGAGGATGTTGAGACATCTTGGACCGAGAAGTGGCAGGAGCCGGGATATGTGGCGAGGTCCGAACAGGCATCGAAGAATCGCCAATCACAGCCTGCTGGTCCAAGGACTGGGATCGTTAGACATTACGGGGGGTCCCGTAATGCACTAGTGCACGCCAGTCATGTGGTATGTGAAATTATAAAATTTCATTACAACTTTATTGCTTGCTTTCTCCGGATGCATGTGAAGGATGGCCGTTCCACAGATGGTCATTCCCAGCTGATCGATGTAAGTTAAATTACTATGTTTTCATTTTAAATATTATTTTTAATTTTAACAAAAATTAATGCATTATCTTATTTTATCTTGATGTAGGAGGCGGTGAAGAGGCGTATTGCGAGCCTCCAAGAAATGGGTCAAGAAATCACCCTCGCTGAGGCCTCACTCATATACCGAGAGGAGGCATCGATTAATCCGAAGGGTCGGGTCTTCGGGATGGGAGTCATGTCCCAGAAAGTGCGATCCAGTGCCTCCGGTAGCTCGCAGTCGTCCGTCTCGTCTGCGCCTTCGCAGGATGTGGTTTAGCTGAGAGCTCAGGTCAATCAGCAGCAGGAGGCGTTGAACACCCATCAGGTGGAGTTGGCCACCCTCAAGCGGCAGATGGCTATTCTTATGCAAAACTTGGGAGGCAACTCGGGTTACGTCTCAGGATCTGCGTGAACATTATGCATATGTAAATTGATGTGAATGTTTGAATTATATAAATTTATGTGAATTTATTTCAATCGTTCGTTCCTATAATTTGTGTATCGTCGTTAAAAATCACACCCAAATAGAAATTAAAAAAAATTATAATAATTTAATTTTATTTCTTTTTAATTCATATGTAAATTGATGTGAATGTATTCCGTCGTTAGAGGTTCTAATTACAGCGAGGATAATATTCCGTCGTTAATTTTTAACGACGGAAAATTTCCGTCGTTACCGAGCAGACGACGGCTCCAATAGCAACGGTGTCCATTCCGTCGTTAAATCATTTTAATGACGGAATCGACATTTATAACGACGGAAATTTCCGTCGTCAACGCCGCGTTTTTTTATAGTGGGAGCCGAAGGCGAACTCGGAGTGAGCTCTAAGACAAAATTATTGTCGATCATATATTATCTATATATTAATTGGGTCGACCTAATAATTAGTCCAACTTATGTGTCTCAAAAATTTATATTCAAATCCACCCTAAATCGGGTGGACCCAGGTAAACCAAACTTCTTTTGCCAGCTCTTTATAGACTATATATTCTGAAGTTTTTTTTTTCCTTTTTAGTAAGGAATTTATTTCTAAATTTCTCCATCACCTTTTCAAGGACAGGTTTATCACATTAATAACCCTGCTCCTATATAATATAGGATCAATGAAAACATTGCCTCATGCTTCGGAAGAAAAAAAACATTGCCACATCATCAAATAATTAACAATTCTACATTAAATTTTTGTAAGATTTCATGAGTGAAACCCTTACAAAAGGTTAAGTACATTCTCTCAACAGAAAAATATATTTAATAGCATAATGATTCATATTAATATCATTTGAAAATGCGACATCAGTTTTATTTAATTTAAATTAGCCAACGGTGCCCAAAAAAGAGCAGAACCCATTGAAGACCTTTTTTTTAAAACAAAATTACATTAACTTTTTAGTAGACTTCATCAAATAAAACAATATATAAAAAGGATATGGTCTCCAACCAAAAATCTACATTAATTAACCGCACAAACATAATAGATTGGTAAAGTACCATCACCATCACTTTGCGGTAATTTTTTATTCTCTTCATTTTCTTCTAATTAGTCAAATACATCAAGGATAAAAAATCCATTACGGAGACAAAATCTAAATAATCAAATACAAGTTATAATAATTGATTTTTTTTGTCCCAATATAAATTAAAGTCAAAACCTACAAAACCGTAGATAAATAAAAATTAATACTGAATAAATTGCAATTTCAAAAATTTGCACAAGCCAGCGTTATTGAGGAGAGCACTAAGGAAACAATAAAAACATTCGTGGGAACTCGTCCCTTGTCTTTCCTCACCACCATTCCTTCAAGCAAAGGCACATTTAAAATCAAGCCAAATAGTGGAATAGAAGCTTCTATCAACATCCCCTTTCCCTTTTCAGCATGCATAATTCTTGCAAATCCAACTACACATGATGCCAAATTTAGCATATAAATACTGCACAATGGAACCATGAAAAGAGATGGTGCTTCGAAATTGTACACTCCCTTTTGATAAAGCTTGGTTGCTTCTTCATCTACGGCTTTGTTTGTGGGCAAAAAACTGGCTTTTTTCAACCCAATTTTATCCATAACGTTATTCAAATTGGCATAAAGATATGATGTCAACGATTTGATCATCCACATTCTTTGTTCAATAAGCCAAGTACTAATTGGATATCCCATTACCATGATTTCTTGCACATATTTTGCTTGCCATGAGATGAAAATAAACACGAACACTAGGAAGAATGGGCATGACACCTGCAAGAAATTGAAAGCAAAAATCAGGGCTCAAGTAAACAAAAGTTGTTAGAGAGAGCTTGAGCATACCGAAACTCCCACCAATCCCCTTCCCAAAAAAATTAAATGACTCAAACTATATCATGAAATGATTGTGAAGATCCAACAATGAAGTATTTTCTCAAAAGTTAAAAGTCACATTTTTATAAAGCCTGTCTACAAATGGATGTATGATGATTTTTTGGCAATCAAGCGATTATTAACCAAATGGAAAAACATCAACAAATATGTGTAAATAACCAACAATACGTACCTGAGGATAAAGATGGATACCTCGAAGTAGACAAATTTGAGGAATGAAAGCTAGAATATATAGTGGGAGGAAGGAAAGTTGGTAGAATGCAATATCTGCATAGCACATGCTTTGCAGAATGGACATTCTTAGTGATCCATAAACAAGAGGGCAGAACTTGGAGAAGGCGATCTGACCGAGTCCGAGCCCCCATCGTGCCTGTTGAACGAGAACTTCGCCTAGGCTAATCGGGGTTCCCCCCAAGAAGCAAGGTCTACAAGGTTCGTAATACACAGATTTCCAGCCCTCACAATGCAAAATTAGTCCGGTGAAATAGTCCTCCACCACCGAAAAATACCTAAACCCGACCTGCAAGTACAGTTAAGATTGAGAATTCGAAGGATTACACCACCAAACAAGCTCAAAATTGATCAGTCCATCAAAGTTTTTGGTAGGTTAGTCTATATTCCAATCACTAGGGTGAATGTCCAATTAATGGTACAATCTTTTACTCAATTTATTTGACCACAATCTTTGAAACGTTCACCACTATTGAAATATTCAAAGGTCGAGTTCAAATTACCAAATGAGTGAAAGTTCATTCATTAATTGTCAATGACTAGCATCCTTAATTAAAAATGTCTACTTGCCTGTTCACCCCATTTCGTGGCGTCATCATAGGTACAAGAAGCAAGAAATTGCAACTCGTTTTGTGATACAATATCACTTGGGTTGTATTGCTTGTCAATTAAGTTGATGAACACTTTGGATGAGCCAAAACACTTCTTCAATTGAATGGCATCAACATCTGCACGACATTAATATATATTTCAAGAGTGATTGTAAAATAACTAATTGTAACAAATCAAATATACCAAAACTTGGCATTACTCTTTTGAAGTTGTTGAGTGCCATAGAGTGCTTCTCTCTTTATATAAAAGCCTGTTCCCGCTAAACCCGGTCCCCTGAGACCATCTAATCCTGCCAATTTTTCCTGGAACGTATTTGAAACAAAATAAACCAAGCAAAATCAAATTTAACACACATCAAAGTATAGATTAAGTGCAATTAAATTAATCGAACTTGGAGTCTCTTTAAAAAATGAACATGAACTTTTGTATATCTTTTTTAGACAAAAAACTTTGCAGAAAATTTCATTTTTGCCCATGATAGAAATCTAGCATCGGAATGTTGAATCAGCTCGCCCTATTTTCGCATGGATTATTCTTATCATGTTCATTTCAGAATGTTGAGGTTTTAGAAAAATATATAGTAGAAAGTTTATCTTTTGAGAAAAGACTATATAAAGGGCCATTAACTATGAATAACCCTAATTAAAGTATATTGAGCATTACCCAAGCATATCTTAGTTTGCCGTCGTAGATATCATTGTGACATATGTTGTAAAATTTCTGAGGGAATTGAACAAATGCAAGATTTGGAGACAAGTTAGGGTCGAGATGAAAACACATTGCTTGACGAGCTGATTGTGGATCGTTGCAATACATGTCACAATCTAGTACTAGAATATATGGCGAATTGCTGATCATGGCAGATACTCGAAGCTGCAAAGATTATATAAGAATAGTTAGATACAAATTTATGGATTGATGTTAGATAATTTGCAGTAATTAACTAAGTTTTTTAATGAGAATTTACAAGAACGTTTAATGCTCCAGCTTTGAAATGGTGAGGGTGAGATGGCCTTTTCTCACGAGCAACATAAACAAGAAGAGGCATTTGTGGGTCCTTATTATCATCTGCATCGTTGATAACCTGGAAATTATCATATATAGGTTATATATGTTTTAGACAGGTAGTGTGTATGATGAGATAAAGATATACTACTAATCAATATTGACATTTCAAATTTTTAAAAATTTAATACTCCCTCCGTCCCATTAAGCTTGGCAAAATTTCCATATTAGGTTGTCCCAATAGCCTTGGCATATATCCAAAATGAAAAAATAATCTACACACAAAAACATCACTTTCACAATGGGCTCCACCATTTTAAACACAAAAATATCACCTTCTCAATCTCCGTGCCCAAAAGAATTGTACCAAGCTTAATGGGACGGAGGGAGTATTAGACAGGTATGCAGTTACTCTCACGAGTTCGGAGATTAAAAAAGCAAAGTTGATGAGTGTGTGGCCCACATGAGACGCACATGCTTTTATGTGTAACTTTTTGCCAAAAAAATGAGACAAGAAGAATGGGACAATTGAACAGAGAAAAACGAAACAAGATGAATGAAATGGATGATTACATTTAATATGCTCTATTATATCGACGTGTTTGAAGTATATGTGACACTCAATATTTATAATTTTAAATTGGATTTCTATTTTATCCTTGTCCTATATGTTTATGAATGATTTGATGTAGCAAAATTTTGAGAGTAGTTTTTAATACATATTTATTTATATAGGGAGTTTATATAGACATTGTGTATTTACTTAATGCTAGATCGACGAATGTAAAGGTTGTGAATTTGTATAGTATAGATCAACATTAAACAAGAACTACACAATCAAATAAATAGAAGTGTTTTATATCTCCAATTTTATGATTTTTTTCAAAATATATCCCAAGCTTATATTTTTTTTCATAATACGTCCCCATAATTCAACATTTCAATAATGTCCCACACCACACAAAATTCCGCGACGGAATGATGATTCATCTCGCCGAATTCTTAGCTAGTTGAACTTTTTTTTCCATGCAACCTATAAAAGAACGTCGTTTAATAGTGTTTTCCGACCCATTTTCGAAAAAAATGTCACCAAGTTACCTTTTCTTTAATAATGTATCCCCCAGTTTAAGCACAAAAATTGGTATATACCTGGATAGTTGGAGGGTGATCTCCGCCGACACGACTATCTGTACATGCAGCTATCTTAGCCAAAGAAATCTTGAAATCTTGGTATTCTTTCTGAACCATGTGAATGCCACATGAATTAATATTATTCCTCTTCCTCAAAAAACTCAACAAAAATAAACCCAAACCTGAATATATCTCTTCTCAAGCAAGAAGTCATCGCCACCACTTTGTTCCGTGCAGAAATAAGCCTGAGGGCACCTGTTCTTGAGCTGAAACCTCCTGCAAAACGGAATCCACAGCTTAGCAAACCTCCACGCCTCGTGAACGGCACGGAGCGTGGCGGGGGAGCCGGCGTCGTCGGAGAGATAGACATGGAGCTTGCTCGGAGGGTAGTCGAGCGCCATGGCCGATATCACAGTGTTCATCACCCCCAAGCTCGGCTCCTTCACCGGATCAGCCGTGCACACGAACACGTCCAAGGAGGGGAGGTAGGCGTCGCCGGGGAGTCTGTCGGGATAGGCGGCGCGTGCGACGGGGTTCCACTTGGAGGCCTGGCTGAGCAGCCAGATGAAGGAGAGGATTAGCTCCGCCGTGAAGATGAGAAGGTGGGGAAGAATGGTGCTGTTGGATTTGCTTATTGTTATTATGGCAGTGATGGATGTGATTCGGTAGTAGAAAAGCGCTGCTAAAGAAGCAACATGAATCAAGAAATGGAGCCTGTTTATTGCTATGCGAGTTTTATTGCCTTTACAATCATTCAGAGGAAGTGATGATGATTTCTCCATTTTCTTTTTTATTAGAAAATGTATATATTGTCGCATCTATTTATAGTAGATTTGGCACTACTTCTTAGATTGTCGCAGTAGAAACCAAATTTCGATTGTGTTTGAGGTCACGAGATTTTGGATATTAATCACTTTATGAGATTAGCTGCATCTTATCCCCTCTATTATAGTATATATTTTTTGTTATATAAATCTTGAATTAAACCTAAATTATTGATATTACTATGTATCAATCATCTACAAAGGTGAATATATGATGAATTGTTTGTTTACGGTTAATTTACTTTATGGTCAATCAAATATAGCAACTGTCACAATACTAGAAATCAACAAATACAAGAGAAGTAAGAAAATGCCGATAATTAATAAACAAAGTGTAATTGTCGATATGGACCAAAGGAAATCAAAACAAGGTGAACAGAAACAAAATAGAAAATACGGGGAATCGTCAACTTTTCAATCATTAACTCACTCACTCTAAAATACTCCTATTTGAGAAAGACTTGTGAAAATTGAATTTTCTGAACTTTTCCTTAGAATATTTGCCGTGTACATACATGCCCAACAATCTCTCTCTCCCTTTTGCTTTGAATATTCAAACCCGAGAATAAGTATATTATATGAGCATGCTTCTGAGACAATAAACGTACATATTAATTGCCAAGGCTATATGCCTATATATAAATCACTATTGATTTGTGTTAAACTTGTGTTTGATTTGATAACAGTATTTTGACTTAACCGGATCTGATTATAATGTTAATCTCATATATTAATAATATAACAAAAATAGTATTGAAGTTTTTAAGATTCTCAATCGCTCTTTTTAGTGAACTAGCAAAGAAGACATGCATCGCACGTCTAACATTAAATGCTAGTTCTTAATTTTATCTAATATCATTAAAAAAAATTAATCAATTAATGAATATTTAGAACCATAAGTCGGTAGTAATATGTTTAGAGAGGCACCTAACCTTCAATTACTAATTAAAATCAAACTTTCTCTTACAAAATTTTAGAATTTTTATTATAAATTTAACATAACACTTCATAACTTTCGAGGAACTCTCTTTATCTTTTCTTCACAAACTTATATGTATCATATCTTATTTGAATTTTAAATAAGTTAGACAACTTTTAAAAAAAATCGTGATTTATAATATAATGATACTAAATCTTCAAATGGAATATAAATTTAATTATGCAAGCCAATTTACATACTATCTAAATTCATTATTTATCCCCCAATTAAATGATTAAATAAATATAATCTATCAAATATAAACTGAATAAACAAAGGCTAACAAATAAGAAGAATTTAATCGCATTGTTATGTATGTAGTAGGATCGCTTCGTGACCCACAATGGATAAACATTAACACGTCTCAAATCAATATTGTGATTTGTCTACTTTATATATCAAACAAAAAGGCAAAAGTTCAAGAAATCAATAAAAACAAGAATAAAATGAAATCAACAACAAAGTATTAATCCAATATGCACACATCGAAATTTGATGACGATGACATAAAATTAGATGTGGGTAGAGTATTCAACTCGACAAAGATAGATGAATCTAAGACGAATGACTTTCTCCGTTGAGCTACCAAGAGAGGGATTGAGCAACATGTTCGGTGGATTCTTGAAAAAATACAACAACCGAACAAAACTATTCTCTCTGGTTCTCCTTATGAATATATAGTAGTAAATTATATGAAAAGGATTAGGTAATTAAGTAAAATAGGAATAGAATTAGGTCATAGAATTGATACATATCAATTTTATATATATGAATAGATAATAATTATTTTGCAACCATAATTAAAACAATTTATTCATAGCCACTTCTTGTGATGTTTTATATTTCTTTTCTTTTGGGCTAAAGACGTGAAACTGTGAGAGACTCAATGGCTTCATTGATTTCCTTCTTAAACTGAATTACTCAATTGGATTAACTATCATGGTATTTTGTAGTATTAAATTTTCTGTCTGGCTCTCCCTAATGTAACCTAATTATATAAAAGATAATTTTGAGGTGTTGAATGGATAAATATCAGCTTTATATATATGAATAGGCAATATATATTTTACATAATTACTTTTAGAATTAAATATATAATAAGAGCATATTAGGCGATACAATATTTTATCACACTGACTCTTTTTCTATTAGTACAGATAGAAATAGTGCGGGAAGGAAGCGAGCTCAAGCCATGTACGATATCGATCACATTAGAATAAAAGAAAATCCTAAACCTAATTCGAATTGGTCAACAAAAAAAGCCAAACATACTAAGCCCAAAAAAAGTCCAAAAAAATTAAAATCTGCACAAATTTAAGGCCTTCCAACACAAATGACGACGGGATTATATTTGATTGAAAAATAGACTCTGCGCTAATTAGATAAAAATAGTGAAGATTGAATATTCCTCTTCCTGTCGCTCAACTCAAGGTGTCTATCTCAAAGCTGAATATATGATATAGTAGTATATTATATTTATAAATAGAAGCAAAAACCATTAACCACTCAAAGACCCGCCGTCAACGAATACTCACAATATTTACGTGTTTCATTTGAGTTTTAAGACTATGATGTTCACATGCTAGTCTTCTAAATTCAAATGGAAGTTTATATATGGTCCCAATTTACTATTTTAATCATTTGTAATTTCTATTGCAGTACATATATATCGTGATGGTGCACCAAGTAAAGCTGGACATGCAACAGTGTTTTTGGTGTCTATTGCTAGGACTAAGTCAATCTGACATTATGTACGTATATATCCTATGATCATTATTTTGTTTTATATAGTAACTAGTCGGTAACCCGTCGAATTAGTTTTATATAGTAATTAGTCGGTAACCCGTCGAAATTCGACGAGAATTGACTGACGCCGTATTTTATAAATAAATTTTTGATATTATTCGATCTTTTGTGTCATTATTATCAAAACAATTTTAAAAATAATTGAATCAGTTTTAGGTTCAAACAATAATTAAATGATATACTAATAAAGGAATCAATTAAATAATCAAACAATATAGATAATAATTAAATCAGTTTTAAGTTCAATCAATAACTAAATGAGCTAAATATTCTAAACAATAACTCAATCCACTCTATAAAATAGCCAACACAAATAGGTGTCTTTGTGTGCACAATTATTGAGTTTTTTCATGCTCAACATTCATTCAATCCCCTGTTGCAAAAGAAAATTTTAGGTCAATGTAACAATATATCAATATAATGAAATTAATGAATAGTAATCCTTACCCGACAATCGACTGAAAATTTCATCATACACCACATTCGTGGTTGTGTCATGCGATTCACCATCCTCGCTGCAAACTAAAATTTTAAGGCCCTTTTTGCTCGTGACTCGTGAAATTGCAACGTAGAGCTGGCCATGAGTGAATACCGGTTTTGGTAGGTATAAACCTACTTTTGAGAGAGACTGACCTTGGATCTTGTTTATAGTCATAGCAAAGCACACATTTATTGGAAATTGCCTCCTCTGAAATCGTATCGGAAATTTAGTAACATCCGAGGGGCTCATTATCATTCTGGCAATCGGAAATCTCTTTCCTGCTTTATTTCCCGAAATCAGTTTGGCTTCTATCACTCGGTCCCCTAGTTTAGTTACTATCATCCTAGTTCCATTGCAGAGCTCATTTGAAGGGTCGATATTTCTTAAAAGCATGATGATGCAGTCCTTCTTTAATTTGATTTCGTGACTTGGCAATCCAGAACACCTGATTGTGTTGAGATATTCAACCGAGAATATATCATCGTCAAGATCTACTTTCCCCATCATCCTTGCAAATCGAATCCGAACTAAGATATACGCTCTCCTCTCCCGGCAGACTGAACCTCGGCTCTCGAAGCCTCAGATCGAACTTCGGCTCTCGAAGCCTCAGATGGAACCTCGGCTCTCGAAGCCTCAAATCGAACCTCGGCTCCCGAAGCCTCAGATTGAACCTCGGCTTTCGAACCCTCAGATGGAACCTCGGCTCTCGAAGCCTCAAATGGAACCTTGGCTCTCGAAGCCTCAGATCGAACTTCGGCTCTCGAAGCCTCAGATCAAACCTCGGCTCTTGAAGCCTCAGATCAAACCTCGGCTCTCGAAGCCTCAGATTGAACCTCGGCTCGCGAAGCCTCAGGTCGAACTTCGGCTCTCGAAGCCTCAGATTGAACCTCGGCTCTCGAAGCCTCAGATCGAACTTCGGCTTTGAACCTCGGCTCTCGAAGCCTCAGATCGAACTTCGGCTCTCGAAGCCTCAGATCTTACCTCGGCTCTCGAAGCCTCAGGTCGAACCTCGGCTCCCGAAACCTCGGGTCGAACTTTGGCTCTTGAAGCCTCAGATCGAACCTCGGCTCTCGAAGCCTCAGATCTTACCTCGGCGCTCGAAGCCTCAGGTCGAACATCAGCTCTCGAAGCTTCAGATGGAACCTCGGCTCTCGAAGCCTCAGATCGAACCTCGGCTCGCGAATCCTCCAGAGTTCAGGTCGGACCTCGGCTCTCGAAGCCTCAAATCGAACCTCGGCTCGTGAATCCTCCAGAGTTCAGGTCGGACTTCGGCTCGCGAATCCTCCAGAGCTCAGGTCGAACTTCGGCTCGCGAATCCCCCAAAGCAAGCAAGGCAAGCCAGAACGGAATCCAGTCAAAGGAGGACCTAAAGACGGGGCTGACTTGAAGCTGGTCTAGGGGATCGGAGCCAAGTTACAGGCCTACCGAAGTATCCTAGCT
>JAYJMF010344140.1:0-12285 GCA_036873715.1 Salvia sclarea
AAGATTACTTTGGCCCCAAGCCAGTTCCAATTAAATAATAATTACTTGATCACCAAATTAGGCTCCATAAATAACAACTTGATTGCAACTGCAAAATCACCAAACATGATGTGAGCCATTGTGAAGCAGTCGACATGTGGAATCAAACTTTGGCTAAAAACAAGATAATTGTGTGCTTTCCAAACGGACCAAAGAAGAACAACAAAGAGTTCAATTAATTAAGGACTCTTGTCTTGATTAGAGAGAAGGATCCAGTCTTGGATCGTGCGTGATAAGAGGGTTAGTGCTAATAGGTTGATGTCCAAGCACACAAACAACAAATTTCAAAAAAAATAAATGAAAAATACATATAAGTTGCTTAGTTTGCCATCTAAATGAGTGGAGCAATCTAAATGACAAGAGTCCAGCGAGGGGGAGCCGAAGGTGAACTCGGAGCGAGCCGTAAATGCATAATTGTTGCCAGTCTCATTATCTATATATTAATTATCGAAGCCGAAGGCGGAGCGGTTTGTTGTTTGTCGCTCCCTATTATTGTTGCCGGTCTCATTATTTATATATTAATTGGGTCGTGCCTAACGTAAATGTGCCTCTTGTCCAAAACATAGGTAGAGAAACAGCGAGAAATAGTATACTTTTTTCCTCTCTCTTCATTTTACTTCCTCTAAAACTTTCTCCATTATGTATACTTTTCTTAAACTTTTTCACATAGTGGATGCTCTTAAGAGGATGCAATGCATGCACCTCCAACTAAAAATTTTAACGTTTGCTGGGACTAGGTGTGGGTTTGGTATGGTATACCGTAAATTTTATGTCATACCGTATGCCTTGCCAAAATTTTCGGTATGAGAATTTTCATACCGTTGCCGTGTCGAAACTTTCGGTATACTGAAAATTTCGATATAGTATGCAATTTTCTCATGCCGTTATCGTACCAATATGCCGAAATGTGCGGTATCATACTGAAATACTCTATATACAGAAATTTATTTTAAAACATGTACATTTCGAAATTAAATAAAATAAAAATAAATAACATCCTAACAATTAAACACCACAAGACCTCAAACACAATAAAAATCAAATTCTAATATAATATATTTTATATTTATATATATTATAAAAAATATCTTAATTGCGTATATACCGAAATAACGGTATATACCGAAGTTTGGCATGGTAACGGTATACCGCCGGTATCAGAAATTTCATATTGTTATCGTGCCGAAATTCATCGTTGATATGATTCCAGTTTTTGGAAATAAATTTTTATGAAATAGGTATTTTAGTATTTTTGACTATTCACAAGGATAAGAATGTAATTTTGTAACTTAATCTAACAATGCACCAATTTTTTTTTTTTTTCCTACCAAACAACATAATTATTGACAAATTTATTTTTTTTTCCTACCAAACAACATAATTATTGACAAATTTATTTTTTTCTTGACTCTCCTTCTTATTTTTATCCTATCTTCTTATATCCTATATAGACTATCAAACGGGGACTAATTGTCAAGACTCAAGCGCCCATCTTTTGTAAAGACCCATTGAAGAGAATTCTTTTATGATGTGGTGCTAAGAAGGGTGGTGATAATTCGCGTAGCCCATTGGTTATAAGATATAACAATAGTTACAATACTAGTGAAAATGATTATGATAAAATAAAGGGAAAATTGCCAAATAAATCACCAACTTTATCCCATTTTGCAATTATAACACGACTTTTGAATCTTTGTAATTAAATACACCAACTTGTGATTTTTTGCAATTAGGACTCGCGTCGATTTTTCGGTGAACTTAAAGATTACATGTTCTCCGGCGACTTCACCATCTCTAGATGTGCGACACCCTCCCTCCATGGTTGGGCAACATGACCTCCCTCGTCGACCTCGAGCTCTCCGGCAACGCCTACACCGGCACCATTCCCCCGACCTCGCCCGCCTCCGCAACCTCCGCCAGCTCGAGCTCTACTATAATCTTCTCACCGGCGAGCTTTCCCTTCGAGATCGGAAACTTAACGGAGTTAAGGGATTTGGACATGTCCGTTAACAAGTTTAACGGCGGCATCCCGAAATCCATCTGCCGCCTCCCCAAGCTCGAGCTCTACAACAGCTGCCTCACCGGCCTCATCCCGCCCGCCATCGCCAACTCCACCACTTTGAAAATGCTCTCCCTCTACGGCAACTTCCTCACCGGTGAGGTGCCCCGCGACCTGGGCCGCTTCTCCCCCCTCGCTGCCATCGAGCTCTCCGAGAACAACCTCACTGGCACTCTCCTCGACGACATGTGCACTTGGGGAAAGCTGAGGACTTCGAGGGCGGTGAGGGTGATGGAGATAGGGAAGTCGCCGGAAAACATGTCATCTTTCCGTTCGCCGAAAAATCGATCCGAGTCCTAATTGCAAAAAATCCAAAGTTGGTGTATTTAATTGCAAAGATTCAAAAGTCGTGTTATAATTGCAAAATGGGGTAAAGTCGGTGATTTATTTGGCAATTTTCCCTAAAATAAAATAATAACAAGGACAACATAACATTTATTAATAAATTATTACACTATAATGATATGATTACATAAATGATAAGAATATGATTATTTCATTCTTTTTTAAGTTCCATATGCATGCGTACCATCCACATGAGTCTTCATTTTTATTTCACAATATTCCCATCATTATAATTGATGAGTACTTCTCTTAAATTATTATACTATATTTTTATTTTGTAATCTAAAATATGATTTATTGTCATGCTATGATTTACATAAAAACATAGTATTTAACATATTATGTTAACCAATAAAAATTGTTATGCTTTATGTTATCGTTCAATCGAGCCTATTTAAAATTATACGATAGATTTTTTCGTAGACAAGTTAGTCGAATCTGTATTCACCCCTAATTATGTTGTAGCTGGGAGGTGTGTGGTTAATTGATTTAAATTTCTTTTTAGGGAAAATAGCTAATTAAATCACGAACTATACTAAAATGCTATTACAATACGACTTTGGATCTTGGCAATTAAGTATATGAATTTTCAATTTTTTGCAATTGCGGCTCATGCAATTTTTCCGTTGAATAGGAATCTGACTCGTCAACGATTTTTTGTCAGAAATGACGTCGTTTGACATGAAATTTTTAATTCAACGTAGGAGAAACTAGTATTGAGTTAGATTTCAACTTGCCGAAAAAATAGCTTGAGTCCTAATTATAAAAAAATTGAAAATTCAAATATTTAATTGTCAAAATTCAAAAATCATGTTATAATTATAATTTTTAGTATAATTCGTGATTTGTTTTCTCAACTCTCCATTCTTTTTATAACAAGGGAAATCGATAATGACTTAATTATTTGAATTTTTTTATAAAATAATTTTTATTTTTATATTGAGCATCCAAAATTCCAAAGTGCTAAAAACCACGAAGCGATGGCAATGAATTAAAAATGAAGAAATATTGTTTATTTTATTAAAATTACAGCGAAGTCCCTGCCACTGTTTCTGTGAGATGCAAACGCGAACTCAGTGCTCGCCAGCTTTTTCCGATACTTCCATTAATTTCACACACACACACACACACATATATATATATTATGTATATACGCGCGCATACATACACATTCATTCATTCAATAATCATCACTCTTCATCTCTCTCTCTCTCTGTGAGAAGCCATGAGTCTCTTTGGCCTTGGCAGGTAAATTTCCCCTTTTAACTTTTTAATTGTTGTTTTCGATTTAATGTCGCGCGATCGCTTTATTTGAGATCCGTCATCCACGAACCTTCCTTTGTTGATGAATTTGTTATATGTTGAGCATCTCGATTGACCTTATTTGTGTTTTTGGGTTTTTTTCCTGATAAATCAGAAGAAGGAGATCAATTTGATTTACAAATAATGAAGTTCTAGATAGAAATGGGTGCGTGTCGAGAGAATTTGTTACAATCTTATTAGGTTGAAGCCAATCTAGTCCATTTGTTATTGTTGCTTGTTGATCAAAACGAAAGCTGGAAGTTTCAATTTACGAAAATGTTAAGGGTGATCGCGAACAAAGAGTTATGAATCAATGAAATTTGGCAAGTTGCAGGAGTTGAAAAGTAGGGCACTGATGCGATGTTTCTTTCATTTTGTTAATGGATGTTGATTATCATCTGATATATGTAGGGCTCAGCACAATTCATGGTGCCTGAGTGCGAGTATTCGAATCGATGACTTCATTTATGTGTTTCAATATGATTGTCTGACTTGATTTTTTTTCTTTCTGGAGTTTATCTTGTTATTGAAAATGTTTGATTTACTGTTTGTGATCAGAAATCAAAGAACATTTCGCCCTAAAAAAAGTGCACCATCAGGCAGTAAGGTGATTTTCTCGGATTTCAAAATTACTGCCCTTCAGTTATCTCCAGCTTGTTGAATCACACGAGCATTTTATTTTTCAAAGGAAAACTATGATTAGTTTGTTTCTCATTCTGGCAGAAAGGTAAAATGTTCAATTCATGTGTTGCAGGGGGCACAGCTGAGACAACATATTGATGCCACTTTAGGTAGTGGAAACTTGAGAGAAGCTGTAAGGTTACCGCCTGGGGAAGATTTTAATGAATGGCTTGCTGTCAATAGTACGATCTCCCTCCCTCCCTCCCTCCCTACCTACCTCCCTCAATCTCCCTGTGTTTGTGTGTAATTATGCTTGCATAGGGATTTAAATAGTACATATGTTTATCAGTAGGTAATTGTTTGGGTTGTTGTGTGTGTTTCCATGTTCTTGTGTCTTGCGTGTCAGAGACAGGAGCCTATCTGCAAATGTGTTTTAGACATGGCACTATGTTAAATAAATGGTTTTGATTTTGCCAGTCTATTTTTTTTAATATTGGGGTTACGTTAAATTTAAAAAGAAACATTGGCAAGATAAGTAATTGAGAATAGGATTTGGGTAGAGAATTGGCACACTTAAGCAGCAAGTAAACATGAAAATTTGAAAATGTGACAACTTGTGCTCTGTTAGTCTACTGATTGTCTGTCTGAGCACATCATATATGGCATTGTCATTATCTTTATTCAGAAGGTTACTTTTTTTATGGACTTTATATCCTAAATTCCTGTACTACCTTTGTGTTTTCTGATGGAGAATATATTGGAGTGATGAAAACTGATACATCATGTCTGTATGATATCAGCATTAATGCACCATATACACTAGTGCAGTTTGTACCATTTCTTTCCTTTCAGCTACTATATGGTTATTTGTGAGGATTAAAATTGAAATGCTTCCTTGACTTTTCCTTTTCAGCTGTGGATTTCTTCAACCAGGTGAATCTGCTTTATGGCACCCTCACTGAGTTCTGTACGCCCGAGAACTGCCCTACCATGTCTGCCGGCCCTAAGTATGTTGGACCTTGATAGTTCTCTGAATTCTTTTTTGCAAATATACATGGTATGGATGTTTGACTCATGTGAGAAGCTAGACGGAGAGGATATGTTTCTACTTTCTATTAACTTGATTTTTTGTTAGTGCAAGTTTTCATGAGGATGTAGGAAGTGTTTCTCGAACCTTTTATTTTTTGTAAATTGAATCAAATATTAATATCTTCTTATCCCAAAAACTGAAACTAGCTTCCTATTTAGCTACTGATTTACTGTATCAGTAGTCATAAGTGTCAAACAAATACATGTTTTAAGCACTTTTTTATTGGAAATTAATAATCTACAATGTGCTCTGACCCAGTTAAAAAACATATGTTGACACTGTTCTGTGCTCCGAATAACTACCGAGTTCTCCCGAATTCGCTGGACTTGAATTCAATATAACAATATTGCATAGTCTTTTTGTTCATGTGATCATCATGTTTTCCTTTCAAAGTTTCTTACCTGCATAGAATAGTTTTTGGAGCTTGTCTCTGTTACTTTTATTCATGTTGGCGTTCGTGGTATCCATGTGATAGCTTTAGTTAACCTGTTTATCATGTTGCAACTGAATCCCTATATCCTCTTCTGGAGAACTTAGTTATGCTTTCAACTGTTTGTGATATCAACCTATCTAAGAAAAAGAACATCAGAAATTTTCCTGATTTGCATAAATATTCTGTAGGTATGAGTACAGATGGGCTGATGGTGTGCAGATTAAGAAACCTATCGAAGTGTCAGCTCCTAAATATGTTGAGTATTTGATGGACTGGATCGAAAGCCAGTTAGATGATGAATCCTTATTTCCCCAAAGGCTAGGTAAAGTTTTTCATGAGATCATTATCTGAATGTGAAGCTGTTTGTTGTTTATAGGCATTCTCCCTCCACCTATTTCTTAATTGAGGTAAAATAGTATTCTAATATTACTATTATATGCTGATAGCAATTCTCTCTTCATCCCCCACTCTTCGTGCCTTCTTCTATACAATATCTTTTTCTGATGAGAGAAATTTTTGCAGGCGCACCATTTCCTTCAAATTTTAAAGATGTTGTAAAGACCATATTTAAGCGTCTCTTCCGTGTATATGCGCATATATACCACTCTCATTTTCAGAAGATTGTGAGTCTTAAGGAGGAGGCCCATCTAAATACATGCTTCAAGCATTTTATACTGTTCACCTGTGTAAGTTTTCTATCTTTTTGCTTGATATATGTATCATGTTCCGTTCGATTTTTCTAGTTTAAACTATGTCAGGCCTAATTTATAAATCCTAAGGTGACAAAATTCGTGGTTCGAAAGAGGACATGATCTCTAACTTTCTCTTGTTGCCCAAAAATGTCATGCTCTTGATTCTTTTATGGCAGCTGAGTTGCGCTTCCCAACAGAGTCATTCAGCTTTTGACCTTAGAGGTTATGGATGACATTGATGCCGCCTTTACTGAGATGATTAAAGAAATTTGGGGTTTCTACCTGATTTGTCTTTTTACAAACATAATCAGCCAATTTCATGCCCTTATTGACAAGATAAAATAAAGGATAGAAACAAAATTGAAATTAGGATGCTTACAACATCATATGATTTGTTTGCTTCCAAAATATATTAGATCTACTATTGTGAATATGGCTGTTCCATGGAAGTTTAGGTTCTAAACTTATAAAGCACTCAAGCTGCAACTCGATAGTTGAATTTACGGTCTGTTGAATGTGCAGGAATTTAGCCTGATTGACAAGAAGGAACTCGCACCACTGCAAGAGCTGATAGAATCCATTGTCCCATACTAAACAAGTTTGATGCTCACCTATCGTAACTAGCGTTTTTAGAGATGTATACGTGTTTGTTACTAGGACATGGTCCTAGTAACAAAATCTGTATTTGTATCTCTTTATTGCTTCTTCAGTTTCATGTCTTGTTGCTAGAATCTAACATTTAATTCTTAAATAAGTGTGTTTACAAGTTTGTATGTAATGTTATTCTTCCATGGACCAACCGATGAGCAAAGGTGGTTTCGTTTCACCATCCATGTGGCCATGAATGTGGTGAGAGCCGTGGGTCTAGACGACAAGCCGTCTATGCATCTTATGGCCTTTCTTGCCTATCAATTTTATTAGCACTGATTTTTTTACAAAGACATGCTGTTTTTAGCACTGTTTTTGCTTCTCTAAACTTATCCGTGTTTCAAACATTATCCAAGAACCGTGTGAAATTATCAAATGCTTTACTATTAATAGTATGTGCTGAGGCAAAATGTAATACAAGATGAAATAAGTTCCATTACAATGACTATTTATTATAGTTCACATATAGTATCTTAAAACATGTCATCAGAATAAATCCAAGCAACAATAACTCTTGGTATTCCATATAGCTGTTATGTCGGCTTCGATTTAGGACTTGTGAGAAAAAAAAGAGAATAAAATTCACAAATTATGGGACAAGTTTAAGAGCTCATGTGCAAAACCAAACACGACACGAGTTTGTGTATTTTTGAACTAGTTATCCTATCATTTTCAACAGATACTGGATCACCATATCTATTCTATAGAGAGCCATAAAAGAAATTCGATATTGTCAGTTGAAGATTGCACACAACACATGGAATATAAGTGCATATAAACAAAAAAAAATCGAGATAACATTCACAACAAATGGTCAAAATTTTCTAAGCCGAATAATATTACTACAAGAACAAGCAAATGTGTGATTTCTGCTATAACCTTTTGCTGTGGTAGTACTCTCTACATGTAACTACAAAAAGATCATCAGCATGTAAAACAGAGTATAAATACATCTATGTCCAAAACAGAGTATCGTCATCTACAAGCCTCCTCACGAAGCATCGAAGAAACGCACCACTCGGAAAAAGAACATGTCATCTGTGTGAGGAAATGATCTTCTGATCTTGGCCATCATCAAGAGCATGTGAATCGACAAAACTAGAACGCCCGTATTTTGGTCCGATGTAGATATATGCTCCAGCAACAACGACAAGAACACTGAGAACTTGAACAAATAGTTGGAAGTTTGCCAGCAACTCACCACGGATTTCATATTCTGTGGAGCGACACTTGACCTCGTTGTCCTTGAGCACACAACCATTCGGCATCATTGAACCGTAGAGAGTGAATGCTGTCTGGTAGAACCAAAGGCCTTGGAGCGTCATGGCTATGCCACTGCATAGATCGGCTGGGAAGCTGGTGGGCATGAGAGCTCCAGCAATTGTCGACAGTATGCAAAGGCCGATTAGGAGGACGAGGATGAAGTGATACCATCCTTCAAGGCCCTTGTGAGTGGTGGAGTGAAAATAGAATAACAGATACTCTGCTGTGAACGCTGCTGAAGCTACGAAGCATAAAGCGCCCTCCGGCAATGGCAAATAGCTGTGGAAAAAGGGCAAAGAGATAAATCAAACATATATATCTATAGAAAAACCAACCCCCAAATTCCTATGAGCAACTAAGAGAAGATGTCTTTGCATTTGAACATGACAAGAGCAAGAAAGCACGAATTCGATTTTGCAACAGATGCATCAAGGCTTTCACAAAAGTTCTTGTAGAATTGAGAATGAAATCATCAAATTTTCACAATTTCATTGAGTTTCCAAGATAAAACTCCACAATTTCCATTAGGCCTCTGTCAAGAAAACCTCTCATCATTTCTATTTAATGTTCTCTTCCCAAAATCAAGACTATCACATATGCACATGCCGAGTAACCAAATCTAACAGAAACCACAGGAGACGAACCTTGTCTTCTCAGAGAGGAGCGCGACAAGGCCAAAGAGGAAAAACATAAGCAGCATCCCAGAGTGCTCAAAGTCGTTCATGTGAGAAGGGTTCAAGACTCCATTAACGACGATCTTAAGATGCGTCGAATACAAAAACTCTATGCAGAGATCGAAGAAAGCACCGACTGCAATCACATAGAGCTCCAAGTACTTGAGTCTACCATCAAAACCAGGAACAGGGTTCCAAACCCTGACTCTGAAAGATTTAGGATTTGATGCATATCTAATTAGAGAGCACCACATGTGCCACACACCAATCACCACAAACAATGTCCCAGGAATTGCATGCCCTGGAAATGAACCCATCTCTACCAACTATTTTCTTCACCTAGATTTTTCTGATTTCTGCCAAATCTAAATCTATTCAATAGCCAGCCAAGGCAGAAACACCCCCTTTTTTTGGCAATCAGTAGGTTTTTTAAGGAGAAATTGACTGTAACATCAAAATATTCTCCCTCAAAAACTCACAGCAAATTCCAGAAATGAACTCACTAACTCGCAAATCTAACAACCAATTCTGCCTCAGAGCAAGCCTTGCACCACCTGTGGCAGAGATTTGAACGAGTTTTTCAAATTTTCAGAGCTATTTCAGAAGAAATCAGAGATAGAAAACACAGAGAAGTAAATGGGGAAGCACTTGAGTTCATGCAAAAATATCCAATCTCCGAAAAGTCAAAATTCGAACACATTCAGCGATCGAGATTCATCGATACAAAGTCAATAATGATGGCTGAGAAAGAAATTGCACCAAACAGTTCACGCGCAAAACAGCCGAAATTCAAAACCCAGGAAACACAGATCTATTCATAATCCATAAATTTTTGGCGAAAAAACAACAGATTACAACAGCAAACACATGCTATCTCGTTCCTTTTCCTACGAGGATTTCCGGTTATGGTAAATCGAGATTAAAGAAGACATGTACCTGAATTTGGCTTTGATAATTAGCAAAAATTAAAAATGGCAAAATCCTTTATTAGAAAGAGATGAAGAGAGTTCGGTGGGGTCAAACGCAGACGGCAATAATAAAGGCATCATTGAATGCAGAAATCTAGCTGGAGTTTTATATATATAATCTCTTTCTCTCTCTTCCTTTCTCTCTCTAGAAATGCAGCATCGTGGAAAGACACATACTTTTCGCTTTCACTATATTTGATTGCCTTTTTTGTGCGTGTGTGTGTGTGTGTGTTTTGGTGCATGGAAATGATTATTCATGTGGCATGCAACTTTACACAGTTACATTAAGTTGGCATGATTAATTATTTCCCCTTTTTGTTATTTCTATTTCGGGCATAGTGTGTTATTTAGAGAAACTAATCTATGAGATTTAGATTCATTCTTGGCGTTTTATCTTAAATTCATGTATGGATTGGAGATGGCGATTGGTCAATTATGTTGCTTGTAAATGATGTGTCTTGATCAGGTGAATATTAATTCAAACCTTAAACTTACCACAATTTACCAAAATGTTACGAATTAGTATAAATATTTATTTAGACCTTAAACTATTAGTATGATCATGATGTATACAAAAATCTTGACGTAGGTGTCTAAAATCATGTAAGAAAAATTAAAATAACATAGATGTCACATGGAATTACGTGGCATTTACATATGGTGTCGGTCGGGTTAACCCCATCAAATTTTGCGGTCAAAAAAATAATAGTAGCATGATATTTTTGATGCAATAGTTATAGACGATAGTGTTGGGTTTAAAAAATAATTCTTATAATTTGGGACATGTTTGATAAAATGAGTATAGTTTAGATTATAAATTGATATTTATTATATTAATATTATGTGTTGGTACAAATTTTTTTATTAATCTCAAAGAGAGATTTTAGGCTCGATCTCCTCTTTCGTCCGAATGATACATACTGTAATAATGCATTTGGAGAAATGTGTGGGTGCATGTGTGTGTCTTTTCAACAAAGTTATCTAAAATGTTTAAATCTTTAATTGTTGTTTTTTAACAAAATAATCTTAAATTGTTTATCGTTGCAATTATATACAAAAGCTATCACAAAAATGCATCATGTTCAGTCGTCAATATATTTCCGGTGTCAATTGAGGTGGATCATTAGAAAGCTTATGTGAAATTTAAACTTAGAAAAATAAAATAAAACATTAATATGATCTTGATCACATTGACACCATTAAAAATTGATAATTAGAAATTGCCCCTCACAATCAAAGTCGCAACCTTGTTCCCCATCACCACCATGATCACAATCACTCTCGACTGTGGGATTGTTCAATTTTTGAAATGATATGATATGAAAAACGGCATTGTTTTGATTCACGTAATTATTTATAGAAATTAAAGGGAGATAAATATTCACGTGCATGTTGTCAACTTGGCTTAGTAGTAAAGTGATTAATTCATAAGTTAAAATTCTACAGTGTAATATGGGGATGAGATCCAATGTACCACAATTTTATTTATTTAACCATAAATGGAAAATAAGTCTTTAGTTATTTGTTTGTCCATGAAACAAAAAGATGAGATAATTATCAATGTAAACATTCAACAAAGGAATTTCAAAAATTATTTGTTTATCCATAAGAATAAAGAAATGAATATTCATATACGTACTGATATAAACATTCAATTATCTACCTTCAACTTCCTAAATATACTTTTGTTTTTTTAATAAAAATACATTTTTGTTAGTTTTATGACAATGCACGAATTGTATTTGTTTATTGTAATGTTAGTTCCTAAATGTATTTTTTTTTTCTTTTTTTCTTTTTTCTTTTTTCTTTTTCCTTTCTGTTTCTTCTTCTTAAAAAACAGGAATTCATAAACAATACCAAAAATAAACAACCAATTAAGTTCTATAATTTCAAGTCTGGAATTAATGAAAATGGCAATAAATAAGAACCGTAAATCTCAGATCCATTTTCAAAGACCATTCTCAATTAGAATAACATCTATTCCCTTTTTGTCTGTTGAGAGTTGACACATTAAATCACTTGTTCAGTTGTTCTTCACGTATAATTTCACAACTAGAATTTGCTCATTCGTGCGATGCACGACAATAATTATAAATAAACAAATAGAAATAATTAAAATTAAAATTAGATGAAAAAGATATATGAATATTA
>JAYJMF010344171.1:0-12269 GCA_036873715.1 Salvia sclarea
GGGGGGAGAGAGAGAGAGAGAATAGGATAAAATCTTTAATTACCGCGATTCAAGCTTTTACCATATGTGTGAATATGCTATTTCACCAACTTACCCCTACTGCGAAAAGAACAATTAAATTCATATTTTTCAAGCTAAAGTATCAACTAATCTCAGTCGTCCGTTTCGTAGATATCAGTGGTTGTGATTAGTTCCTTTGTTCTCTCTATAAGGGGGTTTTCCCATTAACCCACCCCTATATATATATATATATATATATATATTTCGTTGCAAACGTAAGTAGGAGAATTATAGTTTTGTATATTAGCACTCTCGTGATCTGAAATTCTTGTGATTTGTATGCTTAGGTGTTCGGTTTGATGACTTATATATGATTAGTCTTGAGATATGTTGTTTGATTGGATAAATAGGGTCCGATATTTAGTATTGAGACAATGTCATATAGAATTAGCCTTAACATACTCAAGAGACAAAATTAATTTTGATTAACGAGCCGGTGGACGTTTGCCCAGAACTGGCTAGATTCGCAAGCCAAACTTTGGCCCTATTCCAAACTTGAAAAGGAGTGCTAACATCAACTTCAGAGTGCAGGTTTAACAATGTGGTATAATATATCTAAGACGACAAAGGAAGAAGATAGCTGACATAACGGCCTCATGTGTTTTTATATTACTTCATCTGTTAGAGTTGGAATCCATATATCATACTTGGTAGAAGAAGACAAGAAATCAGTTTTGAGTTTGCCTATGTGGCGTCATCTCATTAGCTCTGGATGAGAATATGTTAACAGAAATGTAAAATATCAGAGATTTGGACGAAGACAATATTCAAGTATCTTTACATGTTGGCAACCAAATTACTCGCATATCCCTTCATTAATTTTTTGGAATTGTAGACATGAAAAGACAGAAATGCCCTCATGATGTGGTAGAGCTAAAATTACTGTTTTATCCTCATATTGTATATTCTATAAATAGGACCAATAATATTATAATCTCATGTTTTCATCACTATTGTGCTGAATTTCTGGCAAAATACATTAAAACATTGAAATATACTAACATCTCTCTTTTCTCAAGCACTATTCATCTCGTTTCCTAGTTTGCTTTGTTGTTCTATTGACTTTGCTAACGATCGAAGGTTTGATCGTCATGAATCTCATCCGGATATCCTGATTCTCAGTAAGATCTTATTTGAGTCAAGGTTTCTCTCTATTTCTATGATTTTTTTTTCTTTTCTCCTTATTTTCTCTATTTAAATATGTAATGAAATTTCAAGTAACTCATCAACATCGTATATATGGTCTTTAATCTACATTTACTTTTCTAACAGCCAGCTCAGTGTTAATTTCATCTAATTTTGATCATATTATGTCTTTTATGTTCAAAACAAACTCGAGGCCAAAGGTCTCGGGTTCGAGTTCTTTGTGACGCGGCCTTTAAATTTCTGCATTAATTTATCAAAAAAAAAAAAAAAATTGTTATGATTTTGTTTTTGTACAAGGTGGATTTGAATACATTTTCCTTGATTTCTTGGAATAATTATTTAATGGTGGTACCGTCCCAACAGTGAAGAACATTTAGCAGGAGAATATACAAGAAGACACGCAAACCGAGGTCTCCCCCTTCTCTCTCTCCGCCGACTCAAGGTGTAAGCGCTCCCACCTCCACTTACGAATTTAATGCTCCCACACTTGTTCGTCTTTGCTTAATTCAAGTTTCAAAGCCATTTTAATTAGAGGGAGGGAGAGAGATGAGCCTGCGCATCATCTCACGCCTTCCCCATCGAAAATGTTGGAATGCATATTTCTTGATAATCTCGCCCATTGCTCTCCTATTGATCACATCTTCAACCATTTCTTCCCTGCGCCCTCAAATTACCCCCTCGGACGTTTCATCTCCGCCTCCAACATTGAGTCCTTACCACAACTGGGAAATTTTCAATGCGGATTATAATGAGATGCTAAGCAAGCTCAAAATCTATGTGTATCCCGATGCCTTAGGCAACACATCGTCCCCTTACGCACCCATTTTCCTCCCCCACTCCGACCCCTTGAACCCCAAAATAGGCAACTACTACAGCGAGCACGCTTTCAAGCTCGCCCTGCTGCGCAGTTCCCTCCTCACCCCACACCCTGACCAAGCTCACTTCTTTTTCATGCCCTTCTCCATCAATATCATGCGCTATCACCCCCTCCTGCGTTCCGAGGACTCCATTTCCTCATTCGTCGCCAACTACGTCACCCGGATCAGCTCAGAGTCGAGCTACTGGAACGCGTCTGGGGGCGCCGACCACTTCTTCGTCTGCTGTCATTCTGTCGCCCGCGAGGCCACCTCCAAACATCCCTCCCTGCGCAACAACGCCATTCAGATTACTTGCTCCTCCACCTACTTTCAGAGGCTCTACACACCTCACAAAGACATAGCGTTGCCTCAAGTCTGGCCTAGACAACACCACCAACCCCTCATTCCTCCACATCAGAGGTAATACCAATCCCTAATTGTAGTCTCTATTAATCCCAATTCATTACTAAAATTTAATTAAGGCGCAGGGTGCCTTCTTGCTTGATCGTTGCATTACATTTTGTAACCTGTACTGTAACCTACTAGTGTTTGTGGCTGTTTCTTATGCAGGAACAAGGTCGTCTTCTTTGCCGGTCGAGCTCAGAACTCCGGTGCCCGGCAAGAGGTTTTGCGGTTGTGGGGGAATAATTCCTTGTTCCATATATTCTCGGGGCATTCGTCGATGCCATACGAAGAGGGTTTCAGGAGAAGCAGATACTGCCTCCACATCAAGGGGTACGAGGTGAACACAGCCAGAGTTGTGGATGCCATCCACCACGGCTGCGTACCTATCCTCATATCAAATTACTATGATCTCCCATTTGCTAATATTCTGGACTGGAGCAACTTCTCCATCATAGTTAACCAACGCGATATTCCTCAGTTGAAAAGCATCATAACGTCAGTGCCCGAGCAGACGTACCTTGACCTCTATCACAACTTGTGTGTGGTTAGGAAGCACTTCAGGTGGTCTGCTGTACCACAGAGTTACGATGCCTTCTACATGACTGCTTACCAGCTATGGTTGAGACGAGGCTTGCACCGTATCTCTTCATGACATGTATGTGTAATAGTCTTGATGTTCTCATGAACACCATGTACATTTCCTGTCTCAGACGCTTGATTTACAGTGTGAGTATATAGACACAGTCAAAATGATATAACAACAACACATGAAAAGGATGAAAACACTTCATACAAAATAAATGCTGGTAATGTACATTTCTGTTGCTATGAGGGGTGCAACACACACAACATAAATTTTCAGACATTTTAGCAACCAAATAAAAAGCAAAGGTTTATATTACATAACTTTCCAAGAGTGAGCTCAACAAGTATAGATTGAGGGAAACAACAGTGATGATTACATTGGGTTTTCAGTATTATTTGGCTGGTAAGTGCGGCGTCTCAACTGCGACTCTGCGTTTGGCTGCTGCAAGAAAATTCTAGTGGGGTCACTAGGATCAACGTATCTGCAAAATACAGAGAATTATATCTCTCGTTAGCAGAACATGATGTAAAAGTTGCAGAGAGAGGGGGAGAGAGAGAGAGGAAAAACACATACGCATGTCTCATCATCTCATCAACAGGAGTTTGTGCTGCTTGGAGAGGATCTACTCGAGGCTGTGCTGCAAGATGCTGGTTGTATTGTCTGACAGAGCCAATCAAGTTGAAGAAGAGTGGGACGAATGTTCCACAACCGCCATCCTTGAACAGAATCTTGAAAGAGTGAGTTGAATAAAGAGCTCTATTCTCATTATCGGGCACAACCTGGAAATGGCAACAGAAACTTCAGACCCGCTCAAGTGAAGCAACAGATCAGAAACATAAGTTCTTAGAACTTACAGGTTCCACATGGCCAGCGATATTGTTACAGTAGAAAATTGGCTGGTGGAATTTCTCATCATGAACATGGAGCTGCATTGTAATCCCAAGTTGATATAAGTGCAATCATCTAAATGAACAAGAAAACATATAGAGGAGAAATACATTGACAAAGGGCAAAGAATGTCTTGTACATGAGAAAAGTAGTTATACAGATATAAAATGCATTCTTAGATCTCCCATCCTCCAGAAAATACAAATTTGCAGAAGACACGTGTAACAAGTAACATAATTGATTCAACGATATCTCCAAAGTAAACAATCTAGCCCTTGGTCGTACTTGTTAACAATCTTAGCATCCCTCTTTACTCATTTCATTTGCATGTTGATTAGATATCTTGGAGCTTCCATAACCCATGAATACGAATCTCTAGTAAGTGATGTGAGTTATTGACTCATACCTACATTCTCATAGGGAGGCAAAACCCAAATACCAAGTGAATTACAAGTATTAGCTTAACATTTCCTGACAGCTCTGACAGGCTTTCTTTTGCCACAAGTTTTGCATATAAACAAATCCCTAAAACAAATTGTCCACCAAAATTATCACAGGTAACGACCAAAAGGGTTTTACATACAAGCTAATGAAATTTTGGCAGTGAATCCTGGATGGAAGTAGTGAGGAAGGAGGTAATAGGGAGAGGATTGTGTGGTAATTGAATAAGCTAAGCCAACCAATTGCATGATGTCAAATCTTGAAATCAAGGAACTCCAGGTTAGATATGCCATCATATATTATTGTGTTCAAGCATCAAATAACGGTATTCCATTATTATGCCACATCGTGGTGAAATTCTGCTCCAACCCCACTATCTCCACCCCTTCCCAAGTGATAAAAAAATATCACTAAAATAAATAAATATCTAGAGCAACATCAAAATTGTCACTTTAAGGACGAAATAGCAACCCATATTGACACGTAAAATAGGAAATCCCAGCAAAAGCGTGGGTGCATGTTATGATAGATTAAAAGTTCTTTGAGCACTTTTTTCAAAGCAGGCAAAAGGGTAGAACTTATGCGTACCAGGGGCATATCAAATGCAAAAAGATTCCCAACAGGTTTCTTTGCAACAAACACCATGCGGATATTTGACAAGTAAATAGTTCCTTTTGCTTTAACTGTTCCACCTTGAGTGCTGCGAGTGAGAAACATGAAATTTAGTGTGGTTGTGAATGTAAACCGCAAATATTCAGGATTCGAGTTGGCTTAATAGAAAAAAAATGTATCTCAACCAGGCATAAACAGATAAGAAGATTAAAAAAATGTATCTCAAATTCTGGCAAACTATTCTGCTAAGAATTGATGAAATCAGCAGCATGTCTTCTTGAGTTCTGTTATTAAAATCACGTGCTTTCTTTCTACATAAAGTGCACTGATATTCAAAACTAAAAGCACAAAAATATGTCATTATCTAGAAATACACCGCTGTGCACAACTGTGAGGGTCCGAGGGAAGAAGATGACCGCATCCCAATTCACATCTTGTTCTACTTCACATTAGCCTTCAGTACTACTCTAGTTGCACTTTATCTGCATTAACTCAACTCTTTACTTTTCATCAACGATTAAGTAGAACCAAGAAAAAGGATAATATCATTGATTATGACTCCCCAAATAGAAAGATACTTTCCCTCCATTGGAGCCATAGCAATATCTAAGCTAACAACTGATCCAGAGAATACTAAAATGCATGGACTACGAAAACATCCTATCTGCAGCTAGACTAACAAAGCGATACAGAGAACAGAAGACAGGCATCACTTTCGGGCTTATCAATTAGAATATCCCCTTTCACAATCGACAGCGGAATTGACATTAAATGAACTAGAGCTCTCATCGCATTAAATAAAAAAAAGAATATCAAAATCAGCACGAACCCAAAAATTCAACTCCTAACAATAAGATGACGTTGCAACAAAACGAATGCCAATTCCATAAAATAAGTTCATACGGTGATCATGATTCATGCCAAGAACTACGATTCTATTCATCTACCCGGGGTACAGTTAACATTCAATCAGAGCATAACATCAATTCAAATTGGTGCAAATTCGAGATAACAGAAAACAATGGGATGAGAAAGAAACCCGGGGATCTTGTCGATCTCAAATTCGACTCCGTCTCTACCCAAGACGAACATCTCGTTGATGAAGGGCACCGGCATCCCATTGGGGAAAAGTTGAGGATTCAGAGCCATACTTTTCTCCCTCTTGATTCAATTCAAGAGCTTTTGCTGCAGAACAGAATGAAGAATATTGTAATACGCAAATAACCGATGATCTCCAACTATAAACGCGTGGGAGTCGCGAATTAACTCTACCATATTCTCGAATTTCCAGAATATGTTCTACTTCATTTTGGGCTTTCGTTAATTAATTATTGATAATGGCCCAATAGCACGCATAACCCAACGGACTACGTTATAATGTCCTTTTTTCCTCTTTTAGGGAGCAAATTGATTACAGTATTAGTTAAGGTAAAAAGGTAATAAATGACCAATACATTGCTAATTCATTTCTAAATATGTGACACAATTTTTTCACAATTTTTCAATATCTAACAAAACCTAATCAAAGTTTGCATATAAGTTAGCCCTCCGGATATAGAATTGACACATTTTTTTCTTTTGGTGGGAAAAGCAAATTTATTAAGCAAAGCGAAAAACGGCACCAGTAGTGCAGGGCGGAAAAACAGCTAAGTGAACACAGAGGAAGAATTGACACATTTTATTTTAGTGAAAACTTTTTTGTAGTGGTCATCTTGCCTAGTATGATTTGTAGATTCGTCGTCATCTATTTTTCATCTAAAGGTTCCGGCATCATTCTTTTTCATTTGATAATTTTGACTCCTCCCACTAGACCACTTTCTTCCTAAGGTTCTGATTCATCATCGAGCCTTTCAATATCAAGTTTGTTCCTCTTTCAAAATTACTTATGTTGATGTTTTGTATTGCTAATTATTCTACCTACGACTCGATTGATTTGAGCATTAACCTTACATCTTCTTTGTTCTTAACAGGTTGTGGGTGTCCTTTATTCAATTGTAGTACCTTAGGAGTTAGGATGGCATTGGCACGCAAAACGTTGATGTGTCGTGTCATTGACTACAAATGTTGTACATAGAGAAATATTCCACAATTTAAACTCTAAAACATCCCAACATAGATAGCTCACTTTCTCACTTACAAAGCAAAGAAAGGAACACATAACACAACCAACATTCATTCACCCATCCAAGTAAAAGATGTTGGGCTTGTTAGGCGGAGTGATCTCCACCGTCCCTTCCAGCATCTTCGCCACCTTCCCCATCGACGGCCTCACCTCCGGCCGCTCCTGCAGGCACCACATGGCCGTCTGCACCATCCGGTTCACCATATCAAAGTGCGCCCGGCTATCGTAGCTCTCCTTGATCCGAGGATCAAGCACGTCGTCCACACTCATCTCCTTGAACACCTTGTCGTACGCCCACCCGGGGAGGAACCACTGGTCGCTCTCCACCTTCGAGTCCAGCTGCGCAAAGTTCCTCGAACCACTCACCATCTCCAGGAGCACCAGTCCGTAGCTGTACACGTCAGCCTTTGACGTGATCTGGTCCGGCCGGGTCCACTCCGGAGCCATGTACCCTGGCGTCCCCCGGATCCTCGACATGCTGATCATGTCCTCCTTCTTCTTCAGCTTGGCCAGCCCGAAATCCGACACCTTCGGGCAGAAATCGTCTCCCAGCAATATGTTCTCCGGCTTGATGTCACAATGCAGCACCCACTCCAAGCATTCCTCGTGCAGGTACGCTATCGCCCTAGCCACCCCTAACGCGATTCTATACCTAATATTCCAATCGAGAATTGGCTTCCTCTTCGAGCTTAGGGTTAGTGCGTCTTCCTCACTCTCCAACGGCCCATCCTCGACGTTTTGGAACAAGAACTCGTCTAGCGATCCGTTGGGGACATACTCATACACCAGAATCCTACTCCCCTTCTCAGCACAGAATCCCCAGAGCCTCACCAAGTTGAGGTGGTGCATCCTCGCAATGATGGTCACCTCGGCCCAAAAATCCGCATCTCCACCGGTGATATTCTTAAGTGTCTTCACTGCCACCACGCGCCCGTCACTCAACTTCCCCATGTAAACAATGCCGAATCCACCTTTCCCAATTGGATTGGAGAAGTTGTTGGTGGCATCCTTGAGCTCGGCATAACTGAACCTCTTGGGGCCGCCAGCTGGCATGACCTCGAGCCCGAACGTCCTAGCCATGTCCCTATACTTGATATACTTGTTGAGGAAGGTCCAGAAAAAGAATGCACCACAAAGCAGCTCGGCCACGAAGAGAGTGCACACGATCACAATGTTCCTAGTCATAGCCCTGGACTCCTCCGGGGGCTGGGGGAGGCGGATCCTCACGGGGCACATGGTCTGCATCACGGACGTCATCCCAGTGAAGCTCGACACATCGCTCTCCGACTCATCAACTCTCAGAAACATGGCCTTCTCCGCCCCGGGAGACCAGTATCCATCATTCATCCTTCCCAACTGCAGGACACAGAAGTTCGAGCCATCGTATTTAAACATGAAACCTAAGCAATTAGGCTCAGACAAACACGAAGCCTCACACGTCGTGAAGTTGGTAGTCTGGATGTTAGTTTGGTTCAATCCACCAGTGAAACTCACAAAATCCAACCTCAAGAACTTGGTCCTCCCCGAATTGGCCAACGGTATCTTCAACCGGCATGAGTCCCTGGGCCCCCTCGTGTACCCTGGAGGGCACACGCAGGAGGTGGAGAGGTTGGAAGCATCGTATATGCATATGGAGTTTTCACCGCAAGTGCCATGGACCAAACACAATTGGAACAAAGCTTGCCATCTAACTATCCATTGACTCAACCCCACGTCATAGCTATACAGCCTAAGGTTGCCATCATCATCAAGGCTCAACTTTCTCGGCTTCGAAACTCCGAAATCGGAGGCGTAGTACTTAGCAGTATCACCACCATATGCAATCACCCCCAAATTATCCATACTCATAAACGTCAAATTTTCAAGATTAGTCCAATAGTTATCGTTCCTACCTATGAAAACAAGCTGCCTAGAATCAAACCTATACTTGCCGTTGCTCGAAACTAGGGTTGTCCCATTTATCTGTTGATTAGGCAGAATTGTGTTGGTGGGAAAATCAAAGCTTTGAAAATTGGCGTAGACGAGATTACCGGTGGAGAGCAGCGCGAGCCTACTCCCGTTGACACCCCTGGCGAAAGGAGAAGGCCATATATGTGTGCCGTTATCGAGGAGGCGGAGCTCGCCGGAGCTGGAGATGAGTAGAGAGGCGGCGGCGGAAACAGGGGATCCGTGGTTGGCGGACCAGACGACGTTGTCGTGGGAGATGTTGAGGAACCAAACGGAGAAAGTGTAGAGGCCGGGGGAGGTGGGGACGTGGAGGAATCCGGCGGCGAAGACTCCGCCGGGGGAGAGGAGAGCCTGGTTCTGGGTTGGCCGCCATGGGGAGTTGGAGGAGGAGAAGAAGGAGATGTTGGTTTCTTGTGATTGAGAGATGGGGAAATTCAGGATTGAGAGCGTGAACAAGAGGAAGAAAGGATTGAGACAAGGCATTGTTGAGAAGAAGAAGAATTTTAATGGCGGATTTGTTGGGCGAGAAAGTAAGATTTAGGAGATAGATGGCAACTGGTATATACCAAAATTGTATATATAGAATATGGAGACATCTAGAAAAGTATACATCTTAATGAAGTGGAATCGAGTATGATGGATTTCATGTACGTGTGGAATGGGGAAGGCGATCACCATTGACTTCTGTGGAGAAAACTGTAAATGGAAATGGTAGTTGGAAAATGGAACTGGAATTTTTGGCGGATCTTTTACTTTTAACTAATAAAGTAGTATAATATACGAATATACATTTTAATTTATAAAATGAAATATACATCATTTGAAAAAAATTCCTGTTCTCTTACTAAATTTTTATATGGAAACTTATATGTTAAAAACTAAAATTTATAACTGGTGTGTTGAGCATTGCATGTTTCAAAAAAATTATAAATAAAGTAGTACTCCATATGATTGGAGCAATCACTCTTGACTGATTTTTAAAGTCCGCTTGTTTTCTTCTTTAATCTAATATTATTTGGAAATATCCACCCATTATTTAGACAGCGACTCCATTTATTTATTTTTAGAAATGTCTCCATTTAATTTTATTATAGAATTCCATGAATACGACAAAAAGTTTTCCATGGTCTATTCTTTCTTTATTTGTTAAAAGTTCTCAAAGTTGACTTTTTTCTTATGGAAATTCAAAATAGCAGACCATAAATAGTACTACCAATTTCCTTTTTTCAAGTATGGTACTCCCTTCGTCCACCAAGAGTATACCATTTTTGTTATTTCGGGCATCCACAAAGAGTATACTATTTTTCTTATTTGGCCTATATCCCACACACATTTATTATAATTTAACCCCACCCCAATTCAATATTTACAAAAATACCTACCATTCCCTTCACTTTTTACCTTAAAAGTCAACAAAGTGGGACCCTTTCTCCACTCACTTCACCCTTTTTCCACTTTAACATTAAACAACACATTTTTCCTTAAAACCCGTGCCGTCCACCAAAGTGGTATACTCTTGGTGGACAGAGGGAATAGTAATTTCTGAAAATTAAAATTATAGATTAATTTTCATTCAAAAAATACTCCATTTGTCCCACCAAGTGTATTATGTTTTTTTTACAAGTTGTACCAACGAGTTTGTTATATTCTTTTAAAAATTATTTTTAATACTCACATAATTTTAAATTGGTACAGTATATTGTATTTTTATCACCATTTTATATTAGTTTTGAACTCTTCATAAATCTTATCCCAAAATAAACGTGACAAACTTGCCGAGAAGGAGATAGTATTAAATTTCATACCACTGAAAAGTCTGCAAACGTGTTTAGTACATGAAGGGAGTATTATTTCAATGCAAATAGTAATGGATTCTAGACATAACTCGAGAATTAAAATGTGTCGTGATAAATAACCAAATAAAATTACTAGCTTATTATTCCAAGGCATTTATTTTGGCCGTAACTGTTTTTTCTAATTTCCTTCTTTTATTTTATTTTATTTTGATTGTAGTTGTTTTTGTTTTTATTTTTCTTGTTTTCAAGATAACTAGATTCACCCTCTATGCGATACACGGTCAAATTTAGAATTAAACTAAATAAATCTCTATATATTTATAATATAATATTAATAATAATAATAATATAAAATGCTTGATTTTATACATATTCATAGTTGTATTACCAACAATATAATAGCATATGAATAAAATAAATATTTTATTAGCATGTAATTATGCAGTGTTTTGTGGATATTATTTAAACTAGATGAGACTCAATATAGGCAACAGAAATTGGATCAAATGACTTATTTATTCCACATTGAAATCAAGATGATCAAATAAAAAATATTTTTCCATCACCTCAAAAATAATTATGACTTTAAGGTGATATTTATACAAGAATCATCTTTATTTGACATCAAGCATAATATATCGAATGACTTTCATAGTTATTAGTCAAAATATACACAATAATTTGATATATAATACACATTAAGAAATATAGGATTGTACAGGTAAACATAAATGAATTTTGATCATTACATCAAGAGAATTTAGAAGTGTGAATCGAAAATTTTCGAGAGAAAAAATACCCTTATTGCATCATATGCAGTTATTTTCAGTAAAGTCTCATTTAGATAGAAATATATTTCATGTTAACATAGATAGGTTGAAAATTAGGGGGCTTAGCCCACTGGTCACTCCTTTTTTAGTGGGAGACAAAAAAAAAAGGCAAATAGCCTGTAAATTGCTGAATTTTGCCCAAATTTTCGTTTTGCACACCAACTTTAAAATCGGCGTGTAAATTGTCAAACTTTCAATGTAATAATCCGCCCTTTTTGCACTGGATATTATTCTATTTCCTTTTTCTTCCATTTTCTCACCGAATATTCATTTATATTTATTGAAATTTTTGGTGGAGTTTGGAAAAGAATGAAGCTCGTTTTGACCTAAAAGTTGATGTTCTAAGTCTTCCTTCGATCTCCGTTTGAGACCTTTTCTTAAATTAAATCTCTACTCGATTTTTGATTGACCTGATTCTTTCGCCAAGTAATCCTATAAATTGCTCTTGATTACTCGGTAAGTTTTTGCAAGAAAATGATCTCGTTTGAGCAATTAAATTTTGATCCCAAGTTGATAATTTAGGGTTCTGATGTTGGTTTCTTCATCCGGATTCCTTTAACCCTGAAACCTCTTCAGGGT
>JAYJMF010344192.1:0-12267 GCA_036873715.1 Salvia sclarea
TTTCACTCAAACCTATTCCTATATATATATATATATATATATATAATTTAATGATTTTCAATATTTTTATGCCTATTATTAATTAATTTCCTAGTTTTGGTTTGAATTTGTAGTTTCATGCCTCGTCGTGTCAACATGAAAATATATCGTGTCATATTCGTGTTGTGCCCGTATTTCTACATTTCGTGATGTGCTAATGTTTGACGTATCATTAACGAGTCGTGTTCATGTTTGGCCTTATCGTGTCGTGTCGATGCGATAACGACCCAACATTAGGGGTGGGTCGGTACGGTAATATCGAAAATTTCTCGCCATACCGCTTACCCTATATAAAATTTCGATATGAGAAAATCAATACCATTGCCGTGGCGAAACTTTCGTATACCAAAGATCGGTATACCAAAAATTTCGGTATATGATTTTTGCAGTTATCGTACTGATGATTCAACATACCCTACTGATAGTCGGTATACTAGTCCTTTCACGGTATATCGATATGCCGAAATCTACAGTACATACCGAAATAAGTAAATATGTATATATAAAATGCCAAAATTTTCAATATATACTGATATCACTATATACCGCAATATCGATACATACAGTTGTGCCAATAATACCGAAGTAACGGTATATACTGAAGTTTGTAACGGCATACTGGTAGTATCAGAAATTCCATAATATTGTCGTGTCGAATCCAACGGTACGGTATCATACTATATCAAAAAATATTGTATACCAACAATGTAGAGGTGTTCACGGTTCGGTTCTGAACCGACAAATAATTGTATGGTCGATTGTTTTGTCTGAAAAATAGGTGACAAAAACCGTATGGGCGATAATTGTTACATACTCCCTCCGTCCCTTAAGAGCATGTATTTTATTCTATTTTGAGCCGTCGCTCAAGAGTATGCATTTTCCTTTGTTGGAAATGACCACTTTTTGTGGGTCTCCCTTACTGTAACATTTATTTATACTACTTTACACTTTTCAATACATTTTTTTGTGACTCGTTCTCCACTAACATTACTTTTATTTACCTTAACAATATTTTTTTATGGGACCCATATTCTACTACAACTAAAATCAACTAGTACATTTTATTAAAACCCGCACCGATCAAAACAATGCATACTCTTAAGGGACGGAGGGAGTATGTATTTGACATGGATTAAATAACAAAAACAAAAAATAAGCAAAACTTCTAATCAAATGTTTTGTTTTTGTTTGCATTCATTCGTCCAGTAATTAATGCATGGAGCCAAAGGTAATATATTTGAATCTACCCTTTAATTTCTTTTTTAATTAAGAAAAATCTTTAATAAAACATGAAACGCAATACGTAATACGAGTAAATAAATATAAGACCATCTGTTTATGAGTCAATGTGACGTCGACTAGTGACCTCACGTCAAACGTCACAGCAAGAAAACGCCAGAAGAATTTAAAAAATGAGAAGAGAAGAAAAGAAAATATCTGAAGCACATGATAGATAGAAGAATTGTACTACTACTATATTCCAATTCCATCGTGACAAAACTTTCCAATTCTATGTTTAACCGTGACAAATAGAGACAATTTTTACATCTCGATTGCTATGTAGCAACCTTTAACAGCAAGAAGATAATAATACATCAAAGAGAATGAATGAGACGTTCAATCTATAATACAAGAGAAATCTTCAGTGTGGAAGACCATACATACCAGGAAATGATTGGTCAGTGAGATGCAACATTACTCAATCCATTCCACAAGGCTTATTTTTGTCTACCTTTAGGTGAAGATTGTACCATTTCTTCTTCTTCGATGATCTCTCTCCCCTCAACTGCTTCTTGTCTTTCCCTTGGCAGTCGTCGCCTTCCTTGGCCGCCCCTTTATTCTTGCTTCGACTGCTACTGCTACGCTTTATTTGTGGAGCAGTTGTATACGAAGCATGTATCTCGTTCCTTTGTTGGAGAAGCTCGTCAATCTGCATATTAAACCACAACTTTTCAGATAGAAACAAAAACGCATGCTTCCTACAAGTAGTAGCTTAGGAATTACTTACAGCTTGCATTTCTTGTGCGTATCTACTTGTCATTTCGGTGAATTGAGCAAGCACCTGTCAACAATCCCATTTGGAAGTAAATTTCTGTGTACTTCGACATAAAGGGAGAGTACTAATTCATGTTGTGTCACAAACCTCTCTATATTCAGTTTCGAATTTAGAAAGCTCGACTCTTTTTGACAAAATTTGAGCTTCAACAGATCTAAGATCCTCCTTCTCTTCTGAAAAGATTTCAGCGGAAAGAACTTCTATGGTGTAGCTTACGCTTTTGAAAAAATTATCGCCTGCAAAAAGTTGAGTGGCCAATAGAAAATGCAACCATGAGTTGGCCTCTTTCAGTGAAAGATTATGCAAGCAAATTACAAGGACGCATCTTACCATAAACTGCAAAATAATGGTTGCCGGCTTTGAGCTCGGTTATTTCAAATGGCTGAAATCCGTCTAGCTTTCTGAAGAAAGCAGCATCTGGATCTTTTACAGCAGTCGCCTGACGTAGGTAGTAAGGAAATTAGATGAATGAACGAAGAATAGGAAGTGGAAGGAAGGGGCACTCATGCAGTTGAGGATACCAGATTTACTTACAGAGTTATGGGCTGGATCCATCCTATAAACAGGGAACCCCAGAAAATACATCCCAGCAGATGTAACCTTTCCCGCTTTTGCACTATCCTCCTATAAAGTTATATATTTATATATTGTAGTCAATCAGAAACCAGGAAATAAAGATTCTATAAATTAATAATGAGGTAGTCTTATGGAACTGTAAGGTTCAAGTTTTACTGAAACATACTCCTGCTGTAAAAAGGGTCCACAAAGAAAAATGAGAAATAAACCTGCAAAGCCAAGCATAGTCCACCGTTCTCTTCCTGATCGAAGTACAATAGCTGCAAAAAAAAAAGGTTACAAAGAGCTGGAGAGGTAAAGCACATTTGACAAGCGGGGGTGAATTGGGGAGCAAGCGGGTTACCCAGTTGACTTGGTAACCATAAAATGGATTACCAAGTACAACTGTTGAACCATTTCAAATTCAAGGAGCAAAATGAGTTGCAAAACAACTAATCGGAGGAATAAAACTATGCAATTTCATCCCAAACAGAACAGTTATAAGCATAATGCTGTCTAATGCCTGAGTAACCCCAGGCTAAGGCAGCACAGAGTCAGCATCTAACATTTAGTTGGATATTAGATTGAAGCTAGTTACAGCAGCTCATATTAAAAATTAATTTTGTTTATATAAACAGAAGATAAAGAAATTATGAATCCCAGGTAATTCGATTTCCCTCAGAAGAAAAGGAGAGAATCTGTAAGACTGTAAGTCGAGGAATAGCCTCTTATAGCTTGTTGTAACTGTAACTACTCTAAGATACATCATTGTTCAGATAAGACTATGGTTTTAAATTTAAGACCCCACTTTGAACGTTTTCACAACAAATCATAAAGAGCCTCATTCTTGAATGATGCCATACTAAAAAAAATGCATATTAGGAAGCTATATGGTACAACTTGGGATTAATTTGGTTTGGTCACTGCTTTACTTGGTAGAAACTAATCCAACTCCTTTTCCAGGAATCTCCACATGGCATAACCAATGAGTAGACACAATTTCTCCATATCAATAGCTTATTTCAATAACATTTAACAAGAATGATATATAACCTAACTGAGATAATAGGATTTGTCAAATAATATAACAATGAATGAATGCCTGCTAAAAGGATAATCCCATATTTAAATTCTGTTACATAATCTTTAGAAGAAAAATCGAACATACTTTTCATTCTGTGGACAATGCTGTAAGACTGACTAGAATATAGATACCTTAAACTTGCTCTTATCTGAAGACGAAACTCTGCAAACAAGTCCTGCCTGTGCTTCCTTTTCTGTTATGGTTACAGAATAAAAGTGAGCACATTGCTTCTCCACCTGTTGGGGGAAAAGAATAATATATTATCATAACAGGAAAATGTAAAATTACATATTGCTTACTAAAATATTGGTAGAGGAATGTACCTTCCTACACAAAGATTGTCCCAGTGGCAGTGGACGAATTGTTACCGCACCATTTAGTGCTTCCTCCAAAACAGTGGCTGATACAGTAGTCTTGATAGGGACTCCAAGCTTACTGTATGTCGAAACAAAGTACATTATGTTTGGGTAATTCAAGCTTATAATATAATCCTACAGTAGACAAGTAAGAAGGAAAACAGATAAAGGAGCTCATCATAACTACCAACCAACCTAAAAATTGCAGCAAACATAGTATTAACAGTTCCTAAACTTGAAAGGTCTAGTTCCAGTTCTTGGCCTTCAGATTCGACAGCCTGAAAATAGATAAGCCGTTTATCCAAGGTGGAGATAACACAAAAAATTAACTAGAAGGTAGACATTCAAATTGGAAAAAGAATAAGTTGATTAACTAAAGAAAATTTTGTCTTATAAACACCAACCTCAAAACCTGATGTGTCATATTGCCGCCTTTTGTCCGGATCAGACAAAATGTTATATGAGAATGTAACCTCCTTGAACATATCCGCAGCGGTAACGTCATTTGCATTTTTGTCCGGATGGTACCTACATTTCGTAATACAAACATAAACAACAAATAATCCTTCTCTCAGTGCTTTGCAGCATGCTACACACATGTAGAAAAGACAATGGGATCCATGGGGGTTCTCCAAACAATATAGTTGACACACAGCAACTCATCATTATTGTTTGATGAATAGATTGGCAGAGAGAAGACCACTTTTCTGTATATTTCTTGGTTGTATCTTATTGTACATGAATGGATCATCATACATCAAGACAAAACCAGTATAAAAAGAGAATCCTGTTTCTGTCAAGCAGCAAAAATGTTTACTTTAGATGTTTCTGAAATTGAAGCAGGAAATCATTTACGAGAGAATTAAGTACATTTGGGAAAAAGGAAGGGTAAGTAAAAACATTGAGCATCATACTTTAACATAATCGCATTATGCTGGTTGTGTAACAATATAAACAAAATAAAATAAATGTAAATCTTTTCCTCAATCGCTACCTTACTTTAAATGTTACAACTGGAAGTTAGGCAATGAAAAAACATAACAATGCAATATGTCATCCAATATTTCTAAAATAATTTTTATATATTTTATAATTTACAGGGATAAGAGAAAGAAACATAGCTCAAGAATTTACAGTTCAAGTCAAACATTGAAAAGAACAATAAGGAAGTAAAAATAACATACTTCAAAGCCAACTTCCGGTAGGCACTCTTGATTTCCTGATCGGTAGAATTTCTGCTGACTCCCAAAACTTCGTAGGGGTCTCTCCGCAGCTGCTTCTCCGAATCGCCTTTCTCAGATTTAGACTTTTGCCCCGGCATTTTCTTTATTTACAAACTTGAGCCCTCACAAAATAATGAATCAAATAATAGGAACAAAACTCAACAACCAAAGGTCGAATCTTGAATCCATTACACAGATTGCCTCATTCTGCTAAGAAATGTGAGACAATTTTCAAAACTTCAAAATAAAGATATTCAGCTGGAACAGAAATGTCTGGAAGAAACCCTAATTAATGAAATTGACTTCAAAAAATTTCAAATTGACGAACTATTTTCGGAGGAATTGGGATAAAATGCATGAATTTATTCGGGGGAAAACCAAAGGATGTAATTTTCGGGAAAACCCTAAACAACAGAGCTCAATAGCTGGAGAAAATGGAGGGGAAATTAGGTGGCATTTTCTGTTTTCTAGTTCTTGTTTTCTTTTGATATATGAGGTAGCTGTTTAAAAATTCAAATTTATTGCTAGCGCTTGCTACCATGCGCCGTGAGCGAGCTGCGCGGCTCAACTAGCCCTGTGAGGGGAAGCTGAAGCACGTGCGGAGCGCGTGAGCTCAACTTCAAGGCTCAGCCTGGAACTGGATGGATGAGGGAGGTATCATGCGCACCCTGGCGCACATAAAGCGGGCTCGCCTTTCTATTAATCCTTTTTTCTCAAAAACTCTTTTGACGAATTAATTGATTAGTAAATGATAATTAGGTGATGTATATAGAGATAAGTGGAGCACATCAGATTCGTAGGCATAATTGATGCTAGAAAGGTAAGACATTAAAATCGTAATTAATTGGTGTGGTGGTGAGAGAGCGACTGACATTTGACCTCTTAATTACTCAGATGATTATGAATTATGATTACTAATTGTCTCATGATTTTGCTACAAATCATAAATTTTATTGAAAAAGATATTTGTAAATAGTATTATGTATATAATTGGACGTTTTGATAATTTTCCATTATTTAAATAATTTAAGGAATATTAATTTTTTATTAATTTTCATATCACACAATTACCCTCTTCAAAGTTCAAGCTAATTAAGGAATGATACTCATAAGGAAAAATCTTAATCTTTATAATATTCCTCAATCTTTGAACTAATACGTCACATAATTACTCTCATAAATTTCATACAAAATCACTTATTTATGCACTATTTCATCTATTAGATTATTTACTTACATTTCATATTTGATTAAAAGTTTTAAAATTCTGGAACATGCCTACTCAAATTCAATAAAAATATGGCGCGAATCTCATCAGATGAAATCAAATTTGGTAAGAGGAAAACAATTAGCTAGTCACCTATTTTGCAATTTTCACATGATTTTGCTGCATTAGAACATGACTTCTCAGTTTCTTGCAATTTTGTCATTCTAGTTTTTTGGTTTGACATTGTATCTGTACATAATAGCTCACCACATACGGTTCATTCAAATTTTGAAGAGAAATGTCAATACTGTACATAATATCTCACCACATATGATATCTATATGTTTCATTTAATCTATCTAAATTTCATAGATCCTATTCGATGCCATGGAAATGCAATCCAAATGAATATATTCACATCACAGGTGAGATATATCTTGGCGAAAAAAACAATAAGAGTATTAAATTAAAAGTTAATTTTGATAAGAGATCTTTCCGAATAGATTTATTGATAAAGAAAATTATATGAAAATCGCCCAATATGTAGTTGCTTCATGCTTGTATTAAATACGACCACTAACCCTTTTCTACTTATGAGAATGCACTTAGGGGGTGTCTAGTTAAGCTTCTTTTAAAGAGTTTATAACTTGTTAAAATATTTGAATAATAATAATGAACGTTAGAAAAAATATTATGAATTTAGAGAGAGAATATTATAGTTAGAGAGCTAATATTGGATTTCTTTTGGAAACATGTATATTAAAAATATTAAACAATAATAAAATTATTTTGAATTTTTGGTAAATTCATTGTTGCTTATAAACTTATGATAAAAAAAATAAGTAATGATTGAGCAACTTATATTTTTGGGAGCTTATAAATTATTGGAGCTTATTTTCACATTTTAAAAGCTGTTTAAGAACTTATTTTACCAAACACTTTGCAATAAATTATAAGCTCCTAAATATCTTATAAATTATTTTTAAAAATTTATAAGTTCAGCCAAAAAAACATCGCCTAACGACCTCTTAGTCTTAATTAAACATCAATTGTACCTTTTCATTTTTCCCTTATAATGTAAAATAAAAATTCAACCAATTATTTGGCACTTGAATGCGTAGGTCTAGTATTAAGTCTAATAAAGTGGAGGCGTGGTTTGACTATTGGGCCATGCAGTTTGATTGATTGTACGTGTAGGCAGTAATATTGAAGGCCGGCCTATTAAACGTGTTAGCTGGACTAGATGGGCCTATTAGTTATAACAACTAGGCCCAACAAACCAGTCATAATTAAATTTTGCTCCAATTAATTTTACGTTTTAGGAAAGTTCACTCGATCTATAAAGTAGCTGTCAAGTACTAAATGTGTAACTGTACCATATTTGATATTACATCTGTTAGAGTTATTAACTCTATGTTTTTCGACCCTTTTATTATTTATTATCTATTATTATTTTGCTCTTTTTTCACTTATTTTTATGTAGGAATTGGTCAAGGTGGTTCTTACATTTGTGGACTCAAAAAGGATAAAATCGGTTAGGCTTAAAGGTGGAAGAATAAATCGGTTGAGCTCAAGGTTGCAGCTCCTATCTAGGTGGGAAGAGAGGAGTGGAAGAGGTCAAAGTGACTCCTAGATTTAAGGAGCTAGTAGTCAACAAACCAACCAACTCATCCACTACTTCAACCACCAACTACCCACGTTCAGCAGCTTGGAGGAGGAGTTAGGGACCAACTATAAATACCTGAAGACATCTCCAAGCAACTCACCGAAATTGAGAGACATCTGACATTGTTTTACGAGTGTTAATGTTAGTGTTGAGTTCACAGTCTGTATAACACTTGTTGTCTTTTTAACGTTCTTGAGTCTCCTACTCTTGAACGGTTGTTTTCTATAGTGAGTGAGTGTTTGTACTCCTTGGACTTGTCAAGGTGGTATAATTTTCGTTGTAAGTTTAATCTCCTATAGTTGAATATTTCGCCATAAGGCACGCTGCAGATTATCTCACATAATCTGCAGTAAAAAGTTACATCTTGTCTTTCTTTTTTCGTTCAATTATTTTTCCGCTGCAAAACTACTCTCTGTGTCTGGCTGTGTTGTCTTAACACCAGACACAACATCCATCTAAGTGGAAGCAACTCTTTCAACATCGCATGGCAAGTAGTATTGATTTTACTTTCCAATTTCATTAATGTGAAGATTTGATATGAACAACAGCATCACAATATGAATTTTCCAATTTTGTCCCAAGGATAAATAATTAGTGGTTATAAGTGTTATTTTTGATAAATCCTGCTTTTAGATAAATTTGGACCAAGTATGAGTTTCCTGACTTTCTCAATTACAGATTGGTTCATAATTATATTGTATTGATATCTGAATCTTTCAGCCCTGACAATATTTCAATATTTTGTATAGTATTTCTATGGTGTGTCATAGTCTAGCTCTTTTGCCGACGTGAATATATAAAATCTAATAATTAAATTGAATTTTAACAAGTACGGATTCATATATTTATATGTATGGTGTGGACAAAAGAATAAGATATATTTATATTTTTAGCTTCATCTATCTGACGGGCTTAGTTTAACTACCAGCAGCAAACTTTCTTTCTAAGCATATATTATTATAGTTATTCTTAATATACTACTATTATTGTGGTTGTTGTTGTTGTTGTAGTCACAGGGCTTCCACGACAAGATCAAGATTATCATGCTATGCTTCCTCAAAAAGAAAAGATTATCATGCTATGTACATATTTATATACATATATTACCATAAAAAATAATTCACATTAGTCAATAGTTTATATTCCAACTTCCTTTTCATTTAAAAAGTATAAAACTGAATTCACATCTCTCGTGTCTTTATACCCATAATATAAAAAGTCCGATTACAAAAAGGAAAGAAAACCATACGCTGATGAGTTTTGCGTCTCCAGCTGTTCGTGCATACCAGCAAAATATATATAACTAATATAGCGTCATAAATAAAATAAAAATCTTCGTATAAAGGAAAAAATGTCATTCAAAACTTGACCTGTATTGAATGAGCCAAACTTGATCATCAACAACAGTGCATCTTTTTCATCAAATATTAATCATTCTCGTAAAAATAAGAGCTACAAATTGTTGCAAACCCTAACTGGAAAGAGAAAAAAATGGGCTTAATTTGATACCCTAGTTTAGAAGAAAATGAGGCCCTATACCTACCTATACGTGTATGATAAATTCAAATTGTCGAATGTAAACTCAATCCTAACTGAAGATCCAAATTTTTCCTAGTAGAATTATTAGGCAAGGAGGCAGTAGCCTTGTTGAGGATGAGGGGCCTTGACGCGTGCGTGAGACTAAACACGCGCGTGTCTTGATGAAGTGAAACACGTTCCTTCCTATCCCATCTCGAGATCTCGGGGTCGGAGGGAGTGGGCCCACCAAAGCTAATCTGCGGCTGATGATCTTCATAAACAGAAAATTCTGGAGGATGGCATGATGGATCATAAAACCATGCAGGATTCGACCCATAATTATAATTGGAAGAATGCATATTATCACTATGTTGATTACTATTGCTATAGTAAAAAGGTTGAATGTAGCAATTGATGCTGGCCTTTCTTGCTTGAAGCTGCAGCCTCTTTTTCCTCAATCTCTCTTTCTTGTGTGCATTTTGGTGGCCCCCTAAAGCCTGCGAGTTTGCAAACACCTTCAAACAATATTGGCACTCGAACCTCGCGCCCTCGGTCGGGCCCGCTTTGTCCGTCACTGTGGAGGAGGCCGACGAGTTGACGCTCTCGTCGCGCTCCAACTGCCCCTTGTTGGTGTTATCCTGATCAAACTGCTCGAGCTGGACTCCGAATAGCTTGAGCTTTTTATGACAATTGGAGTTTTCTTGAGAGAAAGAAGCACTATTTTCCCCCATAATCTTGATTTGAAATAGTAGTGTTGAAGGAGGGAGTTTTGTTTTGTTGTTATGTGAAGTGTGCTCAAATGATAATGTTGTGCCCCTTCTTATATAGCAATTTTGATGTGCTATTTGTTATTGACTATGCATTGTATCTCCAAAATAGGAATAGTTTTAATAATTGTAAATAGCCAAGAGAGGTCAACAAAAAATAATAAAGGATAAAAAGGAATAGTCAGATAAGGGAAGTTTGTCTCATGATGCAAAGATATTGTTTATTAAACGGTAGCAGATGCATTTGAAACTTTATTTTTTTTTCCCTTCCCACCATAGAGGATTCAGCGTGTCTAATTTAAGAAAGAAATCCATGTTCCTTAAACCACTTTAAAATAATTATTTAAGTTTGTAGTTGTAGTACCACTTGATCATCAAATTTAAAAAAAAAAAACACAAATATTCCATGCTTAGAGAGGTGGGAAAATGGGTTTAACTTTTTTAAAAATATTATTAAATAGCATTATTAAAAGGGGGAAAAAGTCAAAAGAAAGATGGGGATGCAATCACCTGGAAGGATGGCGATCTAGCTTTGCAACAAATCTACCACACTCTACTAAAAAATTCCTTAAAAAATATTACTTTGATTGACCAACTAATTAGTGGATTCATGGATCATTCATCTATTCTCTAACCAAAGCTAATAAACTAGAAATTTTTTTTTTGATAAACTAAATATGTTCAGGTGTCTAGTCCCATCTCCTACAGTTCCACACATTACAATATTGGTTGATTGATTAGCAACTGTAGCTTTTTGATTATTCAGCACTTAACCGAAGGTTCGTCGTGATAATCCACACTCTCATTGCACAATTAATTAAATAAAATAGCAAATATAATATATGTTTTAATCTTGACCATGTTTCTTGGATGCATTAATTAAAGAAAAAAGGTGGGTTAGAGAGAGAGTAGTTCGCTAAACAAAGGAATATTAAGAAGTGGGCAATGATGTAACAAAAATAATATATAGTAATTTAATGATTAAGGTCTTCAACCAAATCTGGGCAAATCTTCTTAGAGCAAGCAAAACCCTATAATTTATGCCCCAAAAGCATATGTTTAAGGTGAATCCAGTCATCATCTTGTATTAATCAAATGAATTTGGGTTGGACAGTTGTTGAGATTTGGACCCACATAGGTTTGGCTTTGGAGGCATGTAAGGAAAACCTATATATAAATTTAGATTGTGTTGTCATTCCATTGTCTCTTAATATATCTTCAAATTGGTGGACTATATATTCCACCAGTAAATCTTCTCATTCTCATCAATTATAATTCAAATTCCTACTCTATTTTTCTTCTCTTTTCTTTATTAAGTATTTATTCACCCTTTTTCTAGTTTGTTCCCAATTGCTTTTTGGATCCGACTTTAATTGGAGGAGAAATCTAAATTAATCGGGCATGGTATTCTCAACCATTTTACAAATATGCAATGTTTTTTATTGTCTTCGTTCTCCTTGTATTGACCATACTTTTTTTTATACATATTAAGGAATTTCTCATTTAATGCTTAATTACTGTAAATTATTTTATTGGTCCCATCTATTGCATGTTAAATTATTCCCAACTACTTTATTGTTCACACCTTTTTAACTTGACAATCCTTAATTGTAATAAGGGATTGCCAAAATTAGAATGAGCCAATACAATGGGAAGGGACCATCCCAATATAGTAAGTAGGTCAATTCAAAAAGATCGGAAGAAGTACTTAATTACTTAAATCTTTATTATTATTATTATTATTATTATTATTATTATTATTATTATTATTATTATATATAGGCAACTATTAAAAT
>JAYJMF010344203.1:0-12267 GCA_036873715.1 Salvia sclarea
GACTGATGTGTCAAAGTAGGGGATAATGGGATGATGATTTGGAGGGCTTGCCCCCAAATCCTATTATAGAGAAGATTTAAATAATGGGTAATCTAAATGTTTCCACACAATTTATCTTTTTGAGTTTCTTGAGAAAATGCGTTGTAGAAATTTGATGCAGATAATTAAATTCTGAAACTGATCAAATTCATTATGTACTAGTTTCGCGGGTGTGATTAGTGAGGTATTTGGCTGAGCTTAAAACAACTTATAAGTTGTTTAGGAGTTTATAAACTGTTGCAAAGTGTTTGGCAAAATAAGCTCCTCAACCGCTTATAAACTGACAAAATAAACTCCCCAAAAAATAAGTTGTTCAACTCGAACTTATTTTTTTTCATAAGCTTATAAGCAATAACTAATTTATCAAAATAACTTTATTATGGTTTAATATTTTTATCATATATTTTTCAATTTTTTTTTTCAATCTTATCTTTTTATTTGAAAAAATTTCTCTATAAATTTACAATTTTTTTTCTAACTTATAAGCTCATTATCCAAATATTTTGACAACTTATAAGTTATTAAAAGAGCTTATAAGCTATTGGAGCTTATAAACTTTTTAAAATAAGCTTAACCAAACACCCCCTTGGTCGAGAATGTATTGATGAATCGGGAGAAGGGTATGAAAGTTAATTGACAAAGTAGTTTAATTTTTATATAAAATCATATGGCAGAAGAAAAAACAAAAAGAAACTTGGTATAGGACTATGAGAAAATAGACTCAGCCTAATGCATGCATGTCTCTAACTACCAGTTATTGTTAGGTAATTTTTTTTTTATCACAATGACTTTTCAAGTTTTCATTTTTTAAATGGTTGGAATGTATAATAGAAAAATTATTTATTTCTTTGGTTCGTAAAATGAGTAATGAAACACTTATTGAGGTTTTCTTAGATACATTATTCAATAGGCACGAGTCTTAGGCCATCCGTAGCAGCAAGTTTCATCAGGAGCTCTCTGCCACTTTTTTTAATTCTGCAAGTTTTTGTCACTTTTTTCCCACAGCAACAAGCCCCATCTTTAGAGCTCTCTAATTTTTTTTTGTTTTTTTTAAATGTAATAATTTTCTAAATTTTATAAAGAAAGTAATTTTATTTCATAAAATTAAGAACAATTGCACTAGAATTAAAAAAAAAAAAAAACATTACACACCTAAAATTAAAAAAAATATACACTAGAATTAAAATAAAAAAAAACTACACTATTTCCAACCATTCTTCGCCTTGATCATCGCCACAAAATCCTCGTGACGTGCCTTCTCTTCCGGGGTCATGGTGGAGGTGTCTCTCGTCAGGATGGGGTAAGCGTTAATCATGTTAAATGATTCAACGACGACTTCCATCGCGGCAGTGGCCTTATCGAGTTTCATCCCGTGGAGTTCGGTTGCGGCAAGATGCGCAGCGCTCATTTCTGAGTCCATGGATGATGACGAGCGGGCCTTCCTTTTCCCCTTCACAGTATTTCTACCCATAGGTCTTTCGAACCGACTAAAGATCTCGGGGGTCGACGACTGCGTGCCTGTGCCTTGTCCTCTATTTTAGGCATCCCATTACAAGTGTCTACTTTCCATAAAATGAAATAATTACTATTTTTATCTTTCCTACTTTATTACTCTCTCTCTCTTACTTTATTTCTTATTTAATTATATTTTTACTTTTCTCTTTCATACTTTATTATTTAAATTATTCTCTCTCCTATTTTATCTAACCTAAACACTTTCTAAATACTTATTACTTAGACACTTGTACTTCTAAAGAGAAAGACCGACCATTTCGCCCCGTTGGAAAAGAAAATTATTACTCCTTCCGTCTTATTACAAGTACATCAAAAAAAAAAGCAAACTAGAAAATATATTGAGGAAATACATTCTAAATACTAGTATTTCATTTATTTTCTAGTTTGTTTTCTTGATGTACTTGTACTTCGTCTTCGTTTGGGAGTTGGTTTATATTGTAATGCAATAGGGTTTCATGATCGATTATTTTCATCTTGATTACTATGATTTCTCCATTCCTATCTCCATTCCCAAATTTTCAATTCATTTTATCTATCTAAATTAATCCTCAATAACAAAATATTCCCTAAAAACAACAAAAGGGACTCCAAACTGTACCTGTTTCATATTTGCTTGTGCAGTCAAGAGAAGATAGTGGGGGAGGGTCAGGATCCTCAAAATTTACCCCAAAAAAGGTAGATCGACAATGTTACATAGATGAGGGCGATAGGAAACGGGTGCATAGATCAAGTTCGATATTTTATTTTGATTTTCTTCTTTGGTTTGATTTGGATTTGATTTTTCTTTGATTTGATTTTGGGTGAATTCAAGTTCGATGTTTTATTTTGATTATCTTCTTTGGTTTGAATTGGGTTTGATTTTTCTTCTTTGGTTTGATTTTGGGTGATTTCAAGTTCGGAGTGATTCTCGACGTAGATTGATGAACGTACCAATGAGGCGTTGATGGTGAAGATCTGAGACATTTTTTACATTTTTAATAATTCATAAGGGCAAAAAAGTCATTTAACAACTTATCTCGGAGATACAGTAATTTTTTTTTTTCTATCAAACACTATAATATCATACTTATTTCATCCATATCTCACTTCTCAAGTTATTTTAACATGTCTTGACGAAACCTAACTAAGCTATCAAACGTGGCCTTAGGTTATATTTGTCTATTTTAAAAGACCAGGATATAAAGTTCCAGTTAATGCCACAAAGACTAGGCTATAATAGTGACTATTGACCCAATTCTATGATATATTTTGCTATATATATTTGTTTACACATACGGACATTGATTATTGTAGCAGTTAATTAGTATGGCAAGAACAGAAGCAGTTACAAAGCATGAGATATCAATGAGAATATAATAACCTTTATTCAAATATTGGTGCAAACATTACAAAGCATGAGCTATCAATATAGCCTTTATTTAAATGGTGCAACATTACAAAATAGCAAAGACTACTGTGTAATGGCATCTTTATTTTGTGCCAAACGATATTTATTCAACCAAAAGCAAGCCAAGACACTAAAACACTGCAATCACACATTTGATTCTGCTCTTTTAGGATTAAAAATTGATCCCTTATTTTCTTCACAGAATCAGATTAATTAGTTGCCAAGAACTTCATCAGAAATAGGGAAATGTGGGCGTATATCCACAGGAACCTATAATCATCAATCAAAAACCTCATCCATCACAAATATATTCCAAATAATCAATCCACAAAAAAGCATGAATTTAGGAAAAACATAAGAACATATATACCTCAATCATTTTGAGTTTTTGAAGCGCCGATTGCAATGGTTGTGTGATGACACCATACTTGGAAAGAAGAGCTTCTGCGGCGGCTTTGTCGCCTCTTCCTTGGATAGTGAGGATCTCTCTGCTCAACCTCTTGACTGCATCTTCGACCTTGAAGAAACGAGAGTCGATCACAAGGAATTAAATGTGCATATATTAATTCTCATCTAAAGCAGCATATCATACCTTATCAAAATCAACAGAAAATAATCCATCAGGCTGCAAAAGGAAGGCCCCCTTCTCAACTAGATAATTGAACTGCAATGCTTGTCCTTTCCTGCACATTTTTTGGCAAATCATAGTAACTGATTTGGGTGTAAGACGTAAAACGTAGTAGTAAAAGAGCGCGCATATATACTAACCCGTGAGCTTCCTCTAAGCCAAAACGCACAGAGCGGAAGCAACCAGCAAGGAAAGAGACATACATGGACTTGAGCAACGTCTCCGGTAGTAAATTCTTGTTAACAAGAAACCTTAGGGCCCAAAGGCCAACAATGTCGGCTTTAGCTTCTTCCATAGCCGAGTGAAGTTCTTGCAACTCCTGCATGTCACATAAACAAACTTATTCTTCTTCAAATCGCACCACAAGAGATCTTACAATTAAATTACCAGTCTCACGGTCGACTTTTTCCCATCTGGAAGTGTGATTGTATGAGGTCCGATACCATGACAGCACTCGTGACAAATCGTGTGAGTGAAGAAAGAGTCAAAGTCCACGTATTCACGTTGTTCCTCTGTAATGCATAGATTGGCTATTGGCAGAAGAATAAGTTTAAACCTGGCCAAGAAACAAACATAAACACAATATATATATATATGTCAAGAAGCAATGCTCATATATGGAAAATGTACTTTGCTTCTGAGAGATTCTTTAGCATGACCATAGAGGTTCCTCTTTCTTTTACTATTCGTTCATCGTTTGGAAGGTTAAACGCGATAATTTGAGGTCCCTTCACGTCCTGCAAAGCAAAAACAGATGTTTAGCCAACTTATTTGTAGAGCTGCAACGAACGAGTCATCGATCTATGCCAGAAAACTTACCCCAGAACTAAAAATAAGCCGCACCACTCGAATTGGAGCTGCACTCACATCTTCTGACTTGTAAATATCATCCAATGGAAGATTTCTCTCCAAAACCTACAAAATTAGGCCATTGTTAGCAACAAAATGATTCAACAAAATATATAATCATAAACAACTTAGTAATGCACCTGTAAATTGTCCCCAAATAGCTTAACTTGAGCTGTAGCATCATCATCCCGAACCGCGATGAATGCCTCAAAAGTGGCCTAAGGATCAAAACATGAAGAAATATACATACCTCATTAAGGACCAAACCAGTAACATGAATAGTACATAAAACAAAGACCGATTTGTGTGTGTGTTGGCCTAGTGGTAAGAGGTTAATGCCCGAGGCCAAAGGTCTCGGGTTCGAGTCCTTTGTGACGCGGCCTTTAAATTTATGTACCAATTTAGCAAAAAAAAAGGCCGATTTGAATACCTTGTATCCAAAAAGCGTGTCTTCGTATGTCTCATATGGACCAATAGTAATATCCAGCTTTGAATCCTTTAAAAAAGAAGACATAGCAATTAATGTATCTTATCCTTCCATGCCAAAAGATAGTATATATATATTTATCTGCAGGTAAAACTCAAAAGAAAGCTACCAAGTCCATCCAGGCAATGTCCGAATCATAGTAATCATTTGATAGAAAAGCGTCGGCCTTGCTATGCAATAGCTTCTTCAAACTGCAAACAAGTTCTTTAATTCTTTAATCTACTTTTCTTTAGGAGATTAATATTTTTTATGGTCACTAACTATAGGCGTGTAGCAAAAGCAGGACACTTTTAGTTCGGGTCGTAAAAGTAGGACGCTATATTTTAAGTTGGACACACGTGAGCCAAAGTAGGGCGTTACGTGGCAAGCCACGTCACTTTCGGGCTCCACGTAACCCGAAAAGCCCTATTTTGGCCCACGCATGTTCAACTTAATATATAGCGTTGTACTTTTACTACCCAAACTAAGAGTGTCCTACTTTTGCTATCACGCCTATAATTAGTAATGTCTTTCTTTAGAGAGACTTGATTTCCATGAGTGTATATATAGGCAAAAATACTTACGTGGAATCGGTGGTCAAGTCCCCGGCTTGGTGCAATAGATGAGAAGCCTTAGTAAGTAAAGCATTATACTCTTGAGAATAAGGCACAATATACAAATCACTGCTATTGCCTGAAAGAGACTCATCCAATATTCTCTCACTTTCCCTTCTGATTACAGTGAAGAACCCCGTTGCCTCTTTCTGTTTGTCTTGTGGGATACTGTTTTTCCACGATTCGAATTCCTGTAATAATAATCACTTCAAACTACCTCGCATGTGCCAAAAATTAACTGGCAACTGAATGACAATTTATATCATATTCCCTTCGTCTCACCGAAAATGATACATTTCTTTTGGGCACGGAGTTTAAGGAGTGTTTGAAAAGTAGTGTAAAGTGATGATATGAATATATATTATTTAAAATTGTGTGAGTAATAAAATGTCCCAAAAAGAAAACGTAACATCTTCGTTGGGACAACCCAAAAAGGAATACGTATCATCTTCGGCGGGATGGAGGGAGTATCTATGTATACCGTTTTGTCCATATCCGGAGGATAAAAGTTAGCACCAGGCGGCTTCATAACCGGAAATGTTGCCCTATACTGAAGTCCCTTCCACCCCGCCACCGGCTTTGTAGCTTCAGGAAGCAGTTTCACCGCGGAGTCAGCAGTGCTCAAAAATGCCTCATTTTCGTCCAGAGATGACCTTAATTTCAAGCAGAAGAAATAAACTCATAAGAAAGACAAACATTTGTGTTAGGCCAATTGTTTGTGCTAACACAAATGTTTGTCGCTCCTATTCTAAACAGGGTCGGCCTTGGCTAAGAGTCAAGTGGGCTTTTGCCATGGGCCCCTAAATTTTGGGGGCCCCAAATTTAAAAAAATAAAAATATTTTAAAAATAAATAAATTATTATAGGTATTTTATGTGGGATGTCAACGGATCTTTCTCTTTTTCATCTGATGCGCTCGACACATATAAAAATCTCTTTAAAATGATAGATTGTTAGTAAATAAAGGTTTGTATGATTTGAGACGTATAACTAATGGACTCAAACTAGATAAGAATAATATTGAACATATTACTCATATGAGAACTTGGATTGAGTTGTATATTCAAAAATAAACAAATACTCCCTCTATCTCATTAAACATGATACTCTTTCTATTTTGGGTTATTCCATTAGTAATAAAGAAAGGAAATAAATTTCTCTTTAAAAATTAGTCAACAAAATTGATTTACCAAAATAATAATGGTTTGTTTTTGGTTTACTTGAATTAGTCGTTGAGTTTGATTTCGTAACAGCAAATAAGGCACTTAAAGATGTCTTAAATGTTATTATATCTTGTCGGAAATATGATTCTCGAAGTTTCACTTATTGAGGGACCCGTTTTTATTTTTTCGCCTAGGGCCCCCAAAATGTCAAGGCCGGGCTTGATTCTAAGCCATGAGTCGAGCGAAGGGGAACCGAAGGCGAACCCGGAGCGAACCGTAAAAACATAATTATTGTCGATCTCATTATCTATATATTAATTATCAAAGTCAAAGGCGGAGCCGTTTGTTATTTGCCGCCCCTATTATTGTTGCCGGTCTCATTATTTATATGTTAATTGGGTCAAGCCTAACGTAAATGTGCCTCAAGAATAAATAAAACCAATTCCGAGAGAAGAAAGCAGGAAGTGTAGCTAAGTACCATGGGGTCTTGTTGACAGAAAAATACATCCATTTTAAGTTGTTCAACTGAGAATCTTCAGCATGCAGCTCTAACCACTCTCTCAGAGATGGATTGCTGTACCACACCTGTTAATTTATTAATTGAAATACAAAAACAAACCAGTATCATTATTATTATGAATGAAGCAAAACTAATAAAAAAAAAAGGAATTAAATGAGTTGTTAAATTTGTACAACCTGAATGAAGAAAATGTGGTCCATTATTTTAGCAGCTTTGACAAGTAGTGCCAAAACTTCTTTTTCTTCACTGCTCAGTCCTGTTAACTGTTGAGCAATATTTGAACTCAAACAATTAATTAATGCTCATAAATGAGGAAGAATTAATAATTAAATATTTGAAGTAGTGAACCTACATCTGTACCAATGGAAACAGGAGCATAACGATTCAGCTGTTTCTGTAGAATTGCAGCACGTGTTTCACCATTTTCTTTGTACCTACACATATATAGAGAAATCAAAAAGACTAATTAAGCATGAAAAAGAGGGTATAAAAGGAATCAAAAGAAATGTGACAAATATGACCTTTTGGAGAGTATTTCAAAGAGCTGAGAATGTTGACCATTGACGTCATCAGGGACATATTTTGGATCTTTCTTCGCAAGCAAGCTTTTATACTCCTCATAATTTACATATTTAACCTCAGATTCCTTCAAACAATATTAACCATGCTAATAAGATTTCTGCACAAATTATTTTCAAACAAAATTTTAATTTAAATTCTTGTACCTTAAGGGTAAAGGCCTCTAGTGGAATTGGGTCTATTGTTGTCACAAGATACACATCATTTGTGACCCTATAACAAAATGCAAAAGCTTATTCACACATTAATTAGACTCGAGGAATCCAGAGACTCTTGATTAGGTCTAGTAGAATCCTTTTTTTAGTATATAAATCCAAATCTGGACCACAGATTGAAAAAGACGGCATGCACAGATCTTTGATACGTGGGGTTGGCATTAAAAGATTTACTTTTAAAAAGAAGAAGATAGTGCATGGTTGGCGGTTGTTGACGCGCAATGGCGGCAGTGACAGCAGCAACCACCGGCGAGTTCTCATGTAATGATTCAAAGATATATTGTGATATATTATAGTGTGGTTGACATATAATGAAATTTTGAAGATCAAGGGATCGAGAAATATGGAGGCTATAGTGGTATTTTATTGCTTAGTTCGTCGGAAATCGGAAAAAGTGACGGTGGGCTACAAAGAAGTTTGCCGGAAAACGAAGAATGAGACTGTAAAACTGGTGGAAGGAAATTGGAAATGATTTTGATGTCGAAATCGAACCATGCATATTATGTTATGTCATTAAACTTCGCATCTCGTATCAATAAACCCTACATCTTTTTTTTTTTTCCTGAAATATGCTAGGTTCATCATGGGCATAGCCGCAATATTGGGGCCCCCTTTAAAAGTTTAGAAAATGACTGGTGTATTTTGGTAATTATTTGTCAAATTTGACTCTAAAAAGGTATCAACTAAAAAAACAAAAGGCTCATCCAATTTTTTAGATACTTTTTTATTTTTAAAGCTTTAACAATAACCATATTACCCCAACAAATTGAATATAAGTATTACTATATGTTAATAAATTATGAAATATATATTCTAATTATATCCAAATAGCGGTTAAAAAACAACTATTAAAATATTTATTTAACAAAGTCAAGATAAAAACTGGTCCATTAATATAAAAAGATAAAATATAGTCCCCTATACCATTTCACGAGTCCAAACCATTTTCCGAATGTCAAAGTTATGAAATGGTATTTTTACACTTCATTTCACAACTTAGCACGTCCAAATGTAAAATCATCATTTCACGACCAGGACATTCGAGAATTGACGTGAATTCGTAAAATGAGAGGTAATTTTTTAAACGGATCAATTTTTATCTTTAGTGTATGAGAATAACTAGTCTAATACATTTCCTCCAATAGTTAAATGAGTAGTTTTAAAATTACACACATTTGAATCCATTATCGGTAATTTCTAAATAGATGAGTTTAAACTTGACTTTCCACGACCTGTTTATAAACGAATGATAGAATAAGTGTAGGCATACACATCTAGGTGTATTTTTTTTCAAATTTCTCAATATAATTTAGTAGTACTACTATAATGAAATTTCTTACGGCTACTTCACCCTAAAATTTATTAGTATAGACTATATTAATTATGTGCAACGCGACACGCACACTCTTTACTAGTATAAGTAAAGGCCCACTTATTAGATATCCATTAAAGACACAATCCAAGTGAAAACTAGATTTTTGTTTTCCATGACCAACCCTTCTTCATTCAAAACATATAGTTGCTCAAACGCATCCTTGGGAAGCTTAACACCAAGCTCTTCTTCAACCTTCCTCCTGTAAATAATTTACAAATATATAAGAAGATAAATAAATATGATCAACTATAGAGTTAAGTGATGAATGAATACCTGGCTGTGAGAAGAGATGAATCTCCTTGGGAGATATGACCTCTGCTAGAGATGTCCCAATGCTCAGCAGCGCGAAGTTGAAGAAGGAGTTGCTGTGTGCTCTCACCAAATATCCACACTTGTACAGCCTTCTCACTCAAAGTAGCCATTGCTGCTTTCAAAGTGTTTGATAAAATGCCACAAAGAGAATAGGAGAAAACTGGGTGAAGAATGAATAGCTCTCCTTCTTGTGTGCTCTATATATAGGAAAATTTCTTGCATCTGCAGCTGCGTTGGAAGCTTGTGGATCAATAATAACACTCTCTCATTATTTATAGAATTAAATTTTTCCAGCTGGAGCTGCGTTGGATCAACAATTTGGACAAAGATTGCTCATGGCCTATGGGAGTATTTTATTGGGGAAAAAGGAGATATTGCCGTTTTCAAAAATAAATTGGTAACTTTTTTCATTTTGAAATAGTAGCCTTTTTGGACTTGAAAATTCTTAAATACCCCAACTCGCTCCTTTTAAAAAGTTCGCGTCAATTACACGTGGTGGCGGACAATGCACTTCTGAAGGGAAAAAGGGGAGAGAGCGAGAACGATGGGGGGAGGTCGGGTCACGGCGTCGCATCCCCTAGAGGTGGAAATGTGGCCTCTCCGGCTAGCCGAGGGGAGGCGCCGAGGAATTTGATGGGATTTAATTGATTAATTGAAGGGCAATAAGGACTTTTTAAGTTCGGAAAGACTAGAAGATCAAGCTTTTTTTCATCTATGGACAAAATTCCTCTTTCATCTATTAAAAAGCCTATTTTTGTACATTAATCCTTTTCATTCATTTCTTTAGAAAGTCTACGCCGTACCCATTCACTCTTCTTTTTCTTTTTTCTCATTCCCAAATTAGATAAAAATGATGATGCTTTCTATTAAAAGATTTTTTTTAAACTCTTATAAAACTATATTGAATCTAAAACAAATTTATAAATTTTCATTTCATTTAGTAAAAATAATACGAGAATTTAAGGTCAAAATCATATTTCTATAGATCAAAAGTTGATTTGAACTATTGTATATTACTCCTCTAATCCCATTACAAATATCTATTAATTCTATTTTAGGTATTCTATTACAAATATTTATATTCTATAAAAATAAATAATTACTACTTGTCTAATACTCCGTATTTCATATTTTATTATTTTTATTTTTCTTATTTAATTATATTTTCATTTTTCTCTCTCCTATTTTATGATTTAAATTTTTCTCTCTCTTGTTTTATCTAATTTAAACACTCGCTGAATACTTATTCTTTAATCTCCCGTCCCCTAAGGAAATGTGCAAATTACATACTTCCTCCGTATTTTTATAAGCGTCACATGACATCATTTTACACGTACCAAGGAAATGTGCAAATTTTACTTTCTCTACCTTAATTATTGCATTGAGAATTGAACAGGTAAAGAATTTGTAATGATTAGGACGATAATATTGGAAAATTTAGTCTATAATATTTGTATTGATATTCGAATAGACACTTATTCACATACAAGAGATAAAATAGAACACTTATAAAAATAGGGAGGGCGTAGACATTTGTAATGGGATAGAGGGAGTATTCATGAATTACTCATTTCGGCCCACTAAGTAATAAGTATGATACCTTTTTCATTTTGGATTGTCCCATTAGTAATGACAAAAGTCAAAAGAGAAAATAAATTTGCCTCAATAAATTAGTCAACTTAGTGGACTCTACCACTTTTTCGTAATTTTCATGTAAAAAGTATGGTGTCATGCTTAGTAGAATACAGAGAATATAATATAGAGAAATCTTAAATATTTACAAATAATTGTGAGGAATTTTTTCAAATTAAAGCACTTTTGCACAGAAAATATAACTTAAATTAGCCATTGCAGTTTTCAAAATATACTAGATATTCTTAATCTTACAAAAAGGGGAGCAATACGTAATTTAATTTCCTAAATATTTGGATTATAAAAAGAATATGATTAAAAGTTCAAAAAAGGGATTCCTCACAGAAAGAAAGTTAAAAAAGGGAAATCAGTAATTAATTAAAAATTAAACAAATAAAGAAAGAAAAAACAAACAAAAATGAAAAGGATATATAAAACTGATTGAAAACTGACAAGATAAAAACACCCATTCCTTTGATAGAGCCACACATTCTTCTTCATCTTCTTTCCCTAATAATTAGTTCATTAGTTTCAAGTTCGCCTCTCCTCCGACACAAAATGGTTCGCGTGCAGCTCGATCGCCAATAGATCCGCCCAGACAGATGCATGCATCAAGTATTGGGACGGAGTGAGTATTTATTCAAGTTCGGGATATTTTTGATAAAAAAAAATGGAGTATTAAAGTTCAAGATATTTTGTATAAAGTATATGTGTAGTTCGGGGTTTAAAATGATATTTACCCATTAAACAATAAGGTGTGGGCATGCCAAGCACATTTAATTTACCATAGGGTAAACGTTGTAAGCCGTTATAATCAATTATGTAAATACAACATAACATAATGAACCATTTTTAACTTAGTCGGTTACACTGAGACTATTCTCAATCCCCTGTAGATAGGGGTGAGCACGGTACGGTTAACCGTCCATTTGTTTTATAAAAAAATCGACCATGCGGTTTTTTATCGGTTCGGT
>JAYJMF010344214.1:0-12266 GCA_036873715.1 Salvia sclarea
ATAATATGCATTTCAAGTATAATAAATAACTTGAAAACTTGCTTGAACATTATTTTAGTTCAGAAAAGCCCACCTGATAGCTTGCTAATAATCACAATCTTCCACTTTCCTTCCCTTCACCTCCTTCCCGCTCCCACTTACCCCTTAAATAAAATAATTAAGAGGATCAATCTCGGGAAGGACATACTCTAAATTCTAATTCTTGAGTCTCTACCTAGCTCTCTAAGCTCTAAGGTTGGGGCTCTACTAGGTCAATGCATCCGTTATTCTTGTTAAGTAATATTTAGAAATTAAGAGGACTTTATTTATTTCTTTAATAATATATATATCAACTAGTTAGCTATAATCAAAATAGTTTTAATTAATCTCAACCATAGATAAAATCATAACTTGAATCCAAAGTTTAAATATCAAACCTTCAAGCATGATATCCTTTGGAAAGTATAAACTAACAAAATCTATCTTTTGTATATATATACAGAAAAATTCCAATAAATAAAAATAAGCTATTTTCATACTTTATATCAATATTATAAAATCAAATTCCATCGATAATTTCATAATCAATAGGCTCTTAGCAAAATAACAAACTAACAAAAATCAACTTTCTTAATATAGCTTAGAAAAATATCAATTTATCAACACAAGCTTATATCATACTCTAGATCATAATTATGAAATAAATTTTCATAAATAAAATTAAGATCGTAGAGTTCTATATACTTCATAATCATCTCAAATTTGGGTTTTTCAAAAGGGTTGGAATTGATCCCAAATTTTTATACAAAAACAACTCTAATACTCCCAAACACATATTTACCAACTCAATTGAAACAAACAAGAACAAAATCAATCCAATTTAAAGGCCTAAATATTCGGCCATTATAGGGGTTTAAGGGGGCTCGATTTTTGTTTAAATTAAGCACTCAAAATATGTTCTAACACCTTTAATTAGATAGTTATAAACTCAATTTAAGCAAATCACAACCTTTGAAAATTAGGGTTCTTGAGCAAAAATTGGGGATTTTTGTAATTGATCAAATTGGACTTCAATTCAAGTATATACATGCTTACTTAGGCTAGATCTAACTCTAATTAGTGAGAAATTGAAAGATAAAACATTTCCCCCAATTTATGCCTCAAAATAGGCGAAAATTTCAAAGCTTAAATAGAAGGTTTTCCTTTGATTTCTCAACACAAAACCACTCTTAGGGGGTAGATCTATGCATATATGAGCTAAAAATTGAAAAGCAAAACTTGTATGGAAAGCTCCATAGTGGCCGAAAATTTTGAGAAGAAATTGGGAGTTTTGATCTTGAAATTTCACTCCAAAATCATGTTAAAGTAGTGATTTACCTTCTTGGGAGGTTGATCTATGGATTAGGGATGAATTGGAAGCTTGATTCTTGATGCTTGATGGAGGAAAATTTCTTGTGTGTGTGTTGTGTGTGTTTTCGAAAAAAATGGGGAAGAAGAAATAGATGGAAGATGATGAATAGTGTGATACTTGGAAGCTAAGTAAACTTGGGGGTTAAGTTGGTTTATTAATTAAATAGTCTCCCCATTCACACTTACTTTGACTTTCTTTCTCTCTTTATCGTCTAACTTAGCCATCAAGTTTTATCAACTAATTGTGCCTAGTATCATCTATTGGTGCTAGGCCCTACTAATTACGGACCTAGTTCTCCGTCCGGAATATATAAATATATTCCCGGAAAATAAAATAAATAAAATAATTAAAAATAAAATAATATAATAAATTCGAGAAATTTCTAGTAAGTTGGAATGCTTCCATATGTCATTCTCCCAAAATAAATATTGGGATAAAATAATAATTTAAAGAAAAATTTACGCTTTAGCTAAATCAACTTAAAAATTCTTAAATAATTCTTGAGTTAAGATTTTTCTGTTATCTTACTGAGGATGAATTGTCCCTAGGCAATTATGCAGTTAATCCCTAGTTAACCACCTAATTAAAGCCTAATCACTATTACGGGAATACGGGGTATTACAACAGTGAGTTGAGATTGGATTTTTGCAGAGGTTCGACAAGCTCACACAATCGGTAGGTTGAAGGGCAGAGATGGTGTGATATTTATAGGCATTCTCTGGGAAGATATCCGTTGGAGAGAGACGTCTTCAACAAAAGAGCCGTTGCAGAGAAACAGACCTTCTGTCGTCCTTGATAGCAGATCTTCCACCATACTCTATGAAATATAGCCCATCATTCCTAATCTGGTCCTTTTAGGTTTGGAACCCTAAGCAAGGACGCAGAGATGTCCTAGAAAGGACACTGTTGACCGTAAAGTAGATGTCCCATCATACTTGGTCAATCTTCGGAGAATCTGTTGCATTTAATGCGGTCTTCGGGCTGAGTATCCTTAGAACAGCTTCAGCATTCTTCAATCTTCAGCAATTCTTCATTCTTCAGTCCGTCTCCGGATAATAGCATTACAGCCTTTAGCAAGGCTACTTTATCATGCTTGACGAACTTCTTTAGCATCGAATAGACTAACTCTCGAGTTCAGTTAGATCACTCAGTCAAGGCAGTCTATGGCCGAAATGGCGTTAGTTCGTCTTCAGTTCTCTGTCTTGCAATCCAGTCTTTAATCTTCAGCACTTCAGTCTTCAGTCTTCAGCGCTTCAATCTTCAACACTTCAGTCTATTCTAAAGACCAAAAATGCAGGTCTTGTCTAAGGACAACTTAGGCAGGAGAAAGGGTTTTGGGATCATTAAAACAAGATAAAGCTTTACAGGATTTTTCCAACAATTTTCCCCTTTTTGATGATGCCAAAACCTACTGAGCAATAAAGGACTAGAACTGGGAGAGACAGAACAATCTTCCCCCTAAGCAAGAAACCAAAAAGCACAGCAGAAAAACTGAAATAAGCAGCAAATCAATACAGAGCCTGGACAACTGAACGTTGTCATCAGGTTGGATTGAACTCAGATATAAAGAAACCGACTTTCATTAAAGATACTGGTAAGTCATCAGTGAAACATTGAATTACAGGAAAGACAGTTAAATTACACTTGGGAGTTTTCTACAAGATATTCAAAACACAAATTCTACTAGAAGAGCTTTTGTACTAGATGTACAAAAAGATATCTATTTCTAGATAGACGACAGGAAGCTTGTCGTTGTCCCCTAGCCCTGACCCTTGATAGCATATTCACCCTTGGTGAATGCTTTCTGTACCCAGAGCAGTTTTCCCCCTTTTTGGCATCAACAAAAGAAGCTTTGCAAGGATGTCTTTAAAGGTCTAGAGAGGGAGTAGGATAAGGGCTTATTCAGGACCATTGGGGGAGTTTGTGAAACGGAGTTGGGGAAAGGGATGTATGGTTTTGAGGTTTAGTGGAGGCTGTGTTTAAGGTAGGAAAAAGAAGGCTTCGAGAGACGTTACAAGGAAAGTCTCAGAATTCGTTATGTCCTGTGAAGGCAATGACTGAACTACAGCCACATAACGAGAAGCAGCTAAGAAAGCTGCTGAATGAACCTTTGAAGAGGTTACCTTCTTAGTTTTCCACACAGAGCGCTCCACTGATCCCTCCTTCCATGGGAGCACCTCAAAATCCTTCACGAACTTCAGGACTCTGAGAGAGAGCCTGATCTCCTGACTTCGTTGCTTCCTGCGCTTACTCTTCCTCGCCATGTTGAAGAAAATGGCGGCCATTGTTGATGATGCTACTGCTGAGAAGGATTGACAGAGAAAGCCTATGGAAAAAGGAGTTAGAAAGTTATGGAATTGATAGATTGTAACTCCAGAGTTCCGGCTTTTATAGGCGAAAAAGATATGAAATCTTTTAAAGATCTAGAGATTTGAAACAGATCGGATGGTTATAAATAAAAATCACCAAATCCTAGATAAGAGTGTGAGTTACGAGAATTCAATATCTTTTGAGAGATTTGTGCAGACGATTTTCGAGGAGAAAGATTCGGCGGAGATCGTGTGAAAATCGACGGTTGAGAGCATATCTCTTACGTGCCTATATTAGAATTCTATTCACTTTATCAGAAATGTCATCCAATCATGTTAAGTGTGATGAGTGCATTAGGAGGGGTGATGCAGAGATTTTGGATTAAAACGACGAGCTGAATGACGTGGTTTGATCTGAGTCGTCTGTGTTTTAAAACCTAAAATCGGAGGGGGCAAAATTCATTGGGATGATAAAAAGGCAATTTTTGGAAGTGATTTCAAAAAGATTTAGACTTTTAAGTAGAGATTCCCAATAAGATGAGTATTTAACGAAAAATAAATCCGATAAATAAATTCAGCAGCCCTTTTAGAAAAACTTACTAGTCAGTTAATATTGTAATTAACTGATACAACGATAAACTGTTGATGAAGACAAATGCTGAATATCTTTTCATCTTTCACTTAGGTCCTCGAACAATCAGCCAGCATTACCCTTGACTGGGCTTTAGTCTTCAACATTGAGCAGCCCCAACTTTCTACATAACATGACAAATCTGTCTTTAGGTAGGGCTTTGGTGAGAATATCAGCACACTGAATGCTGGTATGGATTTTCTCAACAATCACGTCCTTCTTTTCAACATGATTTCTGATAAAGTGATGTCTGACGTCAACATGCTTGCATCTGGTATGCAGCACGGGATTATGAGAGATTGCGATAGCGCTCGAACTATCACAGTAGATTGGAACTTCATATGCGTCCACTTCATAATCCTTGAGCTGTTGAACGAGCCATAGGATCTGGGAGTAGCAACTTCCAGCAGCCATATATTCAGCTTCCATTGTGGAGGTGGCTACCGAAGTTTGTTTCTTTGAAGACCAGGAAATAAGTTTATTTCCAAGAAACTGACACGTTCCAGAAGTGGATTTCCGATCCAGTCTGCAGTCTCCAAAATCCGAATCAGAGTATCCTGAGAGTGAGAGACTGTCATCAGCATGGTACCATAACCCCATGTTAGGTGTCCCTCGAAGATATCTGAGAATCCTCTTTGTGGCTTCCATATGTGCTTCTAACTGATCTGACTGATATCTAGCACATACTCCTACCGCATAAGATATGTCAGGTCTGCTTGCAGTAAGATAGAGAAGGGAGTCAATTATCTCTCGATACTTTGTCTGATTTACAGCTTTTCCTTCGCTTCCTTGATCAACTTTCCAGTTGCTGTTCATTGGAATCTTCACACTTTGTTGTCTTGAACACCGAACTTTCTTATCAGCTCTTTTGTGTACTTCGTCTGGCTGATAAAGATTCCTTCAGCAGATTCTTGACCTGCAGTCCTAAGAAGAAGTTCATTTCTCCCATCATGGACATTTGAAACTTGTTGGACATGATCTCAGCAAATCTTCTACACAGTTTCTCTGATCTCGATCCAAATATTATGTCATCCACATAAATTTGAACCATTAATATCTCATTGTCTTCCTTTAGAGTGAAAAGAGTTCGATCCACGGATCCTTTCTTAAAACCCTTTTCAATGAGATACGTAGAAAGTGTATCATACCAGGCTCTGGGTGCTTACTTCAGCCCGTAAAGAGCCTTCTTAAGCTTGTATGCTTTTCCAGAGTCAGCGACTTCAAAACTGGGTGGCTGATCCACGTAGACCTCATCTGATAAAATGCCATTCAGAAATGCACATTTTACGTCCATTTGCTGTACTCTGAATCCTTGAGAGATGGCATAAGCAAGAAACAGTCTGACTGCTTCCAATCTGGTTGCTGGTGCGAAGGTCTCATCATAGTCAATCCCTTCTTCTTGACTATATCCTTTTGCAACCAGCCTTGCTTTGTTTCTGACCACCATCCCTTTCTTATCTTTCTTATTCTTGAATACCCACTTCAGACCAATTACTTTCTGTCCTAATGGTCTATCCACCAGTTCCCAGACTTCATTTCTGGCGAACTCATTCAATTCTTCTTGCATGGCTGAAATCCAGTGTATACTTTGAAGAGCTTTAACCACGTCCTTCGGTTCGTCTTGAGATAGAAAATAGCTAAAGAAACTGTTTTCACTTATCGATAGGGCATTCATTTCATCAGTAATATTGCATACTGATCTTCTGGTTCTTACGACTTCAGATGGATCACCAATGATGTTCTCTTGTGGATGATTTTGTGTCCATCGCCTGTATCTTCTTATCTCTTCCTGAGATGGAGGATCTTCATTTGCAGCATCAGCTGTAGCAGTCTCTGACGGTCTGTTGTCAGATTCAGGTAGAACTCTGTTAGTTCCCCCTTGCTGTGAGGGAGGAATAGGATGAATAGGAGTCTCAGCATTTTCTTCTAACTCCTCTGGTCCCCACACAAGCACCTCTCCTAGATTCTGAATAGATGATCCTGGTAAGTTGATTGGAGACGTCTTGGAGGAAGATAGATCCTTCTGTCTGCATCTATCAGGAAATTCATCAAATACAACATGAGGTGTTACTTCTACAACTAAAGATGTACAGTTAAATACTCGATAGGCTTTGCTTGACTCCTCAGTAGAAGAGTATCCTAGGAAGTATCCTTGGTCAGCCTTACTATCAAAAGTTTTTAACTGTTTCTTATCATTGTTGTGAATGTAACATAAATAGCCAAAAGGATGGAAATAGGAAATAGAAGGCTTCCTGTTATTCCACACTTCATATGGAGTTTTTCCATGTCGTTGAGAGAGAAAAGATCTGTTCTGAGTATAGCATGTTGTGTTCACAGCTTCAGCCTAAAACTTGAGTGGTAGCTTTGTGTCAGCCAACATGGTTCTTGCAGCTTCTTTTAAAGTCCGATTTCTTCTTTTAGCAACACCATTTTGCTGAGGAGTGCAAGCTGCTGAAGTTTGACGGTTGATTCCTTTCTCTTCTTAGTACTTCCTGATTACTGAATTTAGAAATTTAGTTCCTCGATCCGATCGAATGCTGACTACATCAGTCTGCTTCTCTGTGCTGAGTCTCTTCAGCATCCTTGGTAATTTCTCCAGAGTTTCGCTTTTCTTATCCAAAAACACAACCCAAGTATATCGTGAATAGTCATCAACAATAACAAGAGTGTATTTTCTACTATTTATTCTTCGAGGCGAAACTGGTCCAAAAAGATCCATGTGGGACAGTTGTAGAATTCGTTCCGTTGAGTATGCAGTTTTGCTTTTGAACGACGCTCTGGTCTGTTTTCCCTTCTGACATGCTGCACAAGTATGATCTTTCTGAAATACGATGTCAGGTATGCCTTCAACCAGTTTGTGCTTGGCCAGCTTGAAGTTCAGATGATTAAGCTTTTTGTGCCACAACCAGTTGATGTCAGCATGGGCTTTGGAGACGAGGCACGTTTCTGGTGTACAGTCTTCCCAAGCAACTACGTACAGATTACCTCGTCTTACTCCGTTGAGCATCACCTGCTTCTCTTTGTTCTTCACTGTAAAAACATCTTTCTTGATTTTGACAGTAAAACCGTTATCACAGAATTGACTCACAGAAAGAAAGTTATGTTTAAGACCAAGAACAAAGCTGACTCTTTTGATACAAGCGTTACCAATGTTTAAGGATCTGTGTCCTTTGGTGTAGCCAACTGAGTTGTCACCAAAAGCAACCTTTGATCCTTCTTCCTGCACATACTGATTGAGATACTCTTTGCAGCCAGTGATGTGCTTGGAGCAGCCACTATCTAGATACCACAGCTTCTTAGGAGCCTGTGCACTTCTTTTCTTTTTATGGTCTCCAATCAGCACAATCTGCAAGAATTCAGACTTTAGGTACCCATTTAAGATTGGCTCCTTGAGCATTAGTTTTTATTTTAGGAACCCAGATCTGCCTTATAACTTTGACATTAGGTGGAGCTGTGATTTGTCGTCCTCTGAAGTAAATATAAACCATCCGAGGTGACTTCTGAATTCCTTTAGTTGTAGTCTGAGAAGGTCTTACTCGAGTATCCTTCTTATTCTGATACTGAGTCCAGCGTTGCTGTCTCCTTGTCTGAGTTTCAGCACTTCTCATCCTGTTGTGCTGACCAGACGTAGTCTTTTGAGGTTTCTTTTTATGTTGACCTCTTGTCTGGACGGCAACATTTTTCTTCTTGTAATGCTGGACATGTTCAGTCTTTGAGAGTCTCCTTCGGTGTTGAACTGTCTCAACCTTTTGAGGCTCTCTTCGTTGCTGGTTTTTTTGAGGCTGAGTCCTCATTCTCTGAACACTATTTCTGAAAGTGTTCTTTCTTTTCTGAACTTCCTTCTGATGGGAAATATCATTGTTCCCCCTGTCTGGCTGAGCAGTTTTAGGCTGAATAACAGCACGCTCTCTAACCAGCATTTTGACGTTTGAGATGTCTCGGGGCTCTGGAAAGATGTCCCTCATTGACTCCATTGGCTGAGAGTCAGTAAAATTTACAAACCTTGATTTTTTTAAATTGATGTCTGTGCTGGGTGTCCTGCTTTTGTCATGGCCTAATCCATCTTTGGATTCTCCAATCCTGCAGTTCGCAACATAGTCATAGGTCTTCTTTGACGAGCTGGACCATACCTTCATCTAGGTATCATAGTATTCAGCAATTTTGAGTGCCTCACTCAATTTGCTGTTTACTTCTTCAACTTTTCATTTTCTTCTTTCTCAGCCATTTGTTCAGCTCACAGCTTCTCATTAAGCTGCTTCAATTTCTCCTTCTGAGCTTGAAGAGAGAGAATCTCTTCTTTTAGTGAGTCAATCTCTTGGCTAGACTCTTTTGCCAATTCTGGAGATTGATCACTCAGTTTTAGCTTCTGATTCTCTGCCATCATGTCCTCATACATGATCTTCAAGGTCTCGTAATCCTTCATAATCTCTTCAATGTCTTCTGGTCTGATTACCATGTATGTGTCTGAATCCTGTTCAAAAGAGGCATGGTTATTTAAAGATAGATTCTGAGTAAAAGAATTTACCTCAGTATCATTCTGATCATCTTCAAAATCAGCACAACTTTCCAAATCATTAGCCATCAGACATTGGTTGTCGTCGTCTGAGCTGGAGGAATTTGGTTCAGACGAGCTGGAAGAGCTGGAGTCGTTCTCCTCTCTAGCAACCATTGCTTTCTTTCTTCCGAACTTCTTGTCACGTTTGGCTCGGAGAGCTTTCCTTTCGGTGTGACTGAGTTCTGGGCAATCAGTCTTGTAATGCCCTTTCTTTCCACGACCAAAGCACTCTACATCCTTGATGTCAGTCTGTGAAGGCTTGCTGTCTCCAGATCGTTCTATGACGGAATGATACTTGTTCTTGTTGTCATTATCACGACCTTCTCTTTTCCTGAAGCGATTCAGTTTGTTCATCCTTGACTCCATCATGTTGAATCTGGCGACCATGAGGTTGTACTGCGTTTGAACATCAGCATTGTTGCCGTCAGAATTTTCTTTTCTGACTTTCTTCTCCTGAACTTCCAGCTTTTGATGAAGTCTTGGTTCGCTGGATGTCGAACTCATATGCCTTCAGGGCTGAGAACAGTTGTTCTGTGCTGAGGTCATTGAATCCTGCCTTGTTTCTCTCAGAGACTGCGTACATGTTCCACTCGTCAGCGGGTAGTGCCCACATTATTCGGAGATTTATCTCGCGCTGAGTATATTTGTCCTTCTTCAGGACTTTGATGTCGTTCAGCACGGAGCAGAATCTCAGCTCCATTTCTTCAATGGTTTTGCCCTTCAGCATGTTGAAACCATCGAACTTTTGACAAGCTATCGTAAGCTTGTTTTCCTTGATCTCTTCAGATTCTGCACATAGGTTCTCAAGGATGTCCCACATCTCCTTGGTGGTATTGCATGTCATGAGCTTGGTGATGTGCTTGTCTGGGACGGTTCCGGAGATTAACATTTTTGGCAATGTTATCTAGTTCATCCTGCTTCCTTTCCTTGGTGGTAAGAAAACTCTTGATTCTGAACTTCCATATCTCATAGTTCTTAACCGAGAAGGTTGGAAGAGAGGAAGCTCTGCTGTAGTTAGTATCCATTAGCAGAAAATAATTATATGCGGGGAAATATGGAAACGTGAATTTTTCAAAGGATCTAGTTTAGTAGAACTTGGGTCAGACCAGTCTATTCTTGCGAACAACCTGCTCTGATACCAATTGTTAGGTCCCTTTGTATAATGAACAGGTGTATTGGGAGGGGGGGGAGGAATACATCTGAATGCAATTTTTCGTAAAAGAGATGTTGCAGCGGAATAATAAACAGCCTATAGTTATGAATACTACTGATTGTATAAAAATACTGGCCAGTTGGACTAATAACTATTGCGGGCTGAGTTTAGTCAGTTACAGCTTAGGCTGTTAGAGTTAAGGTTGCAGTATGTTTAAGCAAAGTTTGATATATGGGCTGATCAGCAAAGACTGATCAGTCAAAGAGAGAGAGAAAGAAATTAGCCAATCGTAAGAACACAAGCCAATTTTACGTTGTTTGAAGCGATCAACTCCTATGTCCACGGACTGAGTACTGCAGTCAATTCACTATAACAGTGGCTTGTGCTTACGGGTGCACAGCAAACCTTTGTCACCGAAGTTTAGTTATCGGTGCCAACTTATCATGTCGGATTCCTCCTTAGCTTACGGGTGCTAAGTAACCTTACCGCCTTAGCTTACGGGTGCTAAGTAACCTTACAAGATTTCTAACAACAAGAAAACTCGTACACACTTCTAACTATAACTCTAATACAAGATTCGAGTTAAGTGGAAAGAAAATCTCCAACTGAAAAACTCTTAGCGAACAGGTGCAAGAGTTGACAGAGATTAAGAGAAGTGTTTTTAGAAGAACACTTAGTTACAAACTTCTCTTCTTCGATGTAGTGAGTTGAGGAAGAAATTCTGCAGAGGTTTGGCAAGCTCACTAGATCGGTGAGGTAGAAGTGCGAAGGTGGTCGAGTATTTATAGGCACATCTGAGAAGAGATCCGTTGGAGGGAAATGTCTTCAACAAAAGATCTGTTGCAGAGAAACTCGGATCTGTCGTCCTTGATGGAAGATCTTCAACCACACCCTAGAAAAGTAGCCCATCATTTCCTCTTTCGGTCCTTTTAGGTTTGAAACCATAAACAAGGACACAGAGACGTCCTAGAAAGGACCCTGTTGACCATAAAGCAGACGTCCAATCGTCCTTGGTCAATCCCGGAGAATCCGCTGCATTTAATGCGGCTTCAGGATGAATATCCTAAGAATAGCTTCAACATTTCTTCAATCTTAAGCAATTCTTAAATCTTCAGCACGTCTCCGAGTGTTAGCATTACAACCTTTAGCAAGGCTGTTTATCATGCTTGATGAACGTCTTCAGCCTTGGCTAGTAACAAGAGGCGGCATCTGTCTGAGCAGCTTTTAGATACTATCTTTGGCTCAAGTAGCTTTAGGTCTTCTTCAGTATTCCATATAACAGCATCATCCGATAAGTTGTTATTCTGCTATTCAGTCTTCTTGCTTATCAGCAGGACTTCCAACATCAGTCTTTAGTCTTCAGTCTTTAGTCTTCAGACCAAAACATGTAGGTCTGTCTAAAGACAACTAAGGCATAAACAAAGGGTTTTGGGATCATTAAAACATGATATAACATTTCACCTATTTTCCCAATATATATATATATATATATAGTACCCCGAATTTCTTAAGTTGAGATTAAGGCTTAAGAGCTGAGATTAGGGCTTGAGAGAAGTGATTAAGGGCAAAGCATCCATAGGATTTTAAAGATTCGTTATGATGATTTATTTAGAAAATCTATCGGTAATTTAAATCCGATAGAATTTATCCAAGTTATTCTGATGAAGGGCACATCTAAATTATTTAGTAATATGATAATGTGCTTATTTGACTATGTGAGATGAATGGTGTGTTTAATAAATGTAATGTGTGCATTATGTGCATTATGTGAATTATGTGTCGATTAAGAAATACTGAGTTTATTTTTATGGAAATGATTTTATTTAAGCAATGAGAATTTTTCCAGATAAGATTAGAATAATTTTATCCAGAATTTATATCCAGAAGTATTTTTCAGTAAAGAGATTAAATCATATAATCATATGATTTTATTATTAGAAATGTGATATGTTTTGGAATATTTAAAATGTGGAGATTATTTCTCTACATAAAATTTATTATTTATTATTTATTAATTATATTTATGATATTTATTTAAATATTAGAGAATATACCAAGAATATTCCTCCTCATATTTATCCAATTATTTTCGAAAATAATGAATAAATGAAAATAATTATAAAACTTTCTAGAATTGCCTTATGTGTCCCCTTAGGTGTCCCTTGTGGGACCCACTTCATTTCTATAAATACCCCATGACCCCTACTATTCATCATCTTCTCCAAATT
>JAYJMF010344225.1:0-12263 GCA_036873715.1 Salvia sclarea
TATATATTATTTTGATTTTTTTTAGGATTTTTTGTTTTGATTTTAAAGATGGTACTTCATGTTATATGAAATGGATAAACAACTCCTTTTATGAATTGGTGTAATAAATGGTACTACGTGTATTGGTAAATGGTACTACATGTATTGGTAATTGGTACTTGATGGAGTTACAAACTTACAAATATAAAAAAGAGTGTTGGAGGTAGGATTCGAACGCGCGACCTCACACACATGTTATTATATAGCGTCTGGCCGCGCTTGGACCTAATGTTTAGGCCGGCCTAACGTAAATGTGCATCCATATCAAATCCCCATTTAGGTAACATAATCTAATAAATTATAATTGATACTAACTATGTAACATCTCGACTTTTAAAATATATGTAATTATGAGAATTTGATAATTAGAAATTAAGAATTTTCGTACCCGAAAAATTAAAAATTAAAAATAAATAAATAAATAACTTTTCGATTAGTTCCAACAAGGGGATTTACGAAGAATTATGGGAAATAGATTTAATAAATATAAGATCAAACTTATTAGTTTCAATAAGATGATGAGATGATACAATGCCTTCCTCTGGTCAAGAAGATTCTAGCAATAGTGGATTGTTGGGCTTCTAAATTACTAACATATGCAGGTCGAGTTTAATTGATACAGTCTGTGTTATTTGGAGTACAGGTCTACTGGAGCCAAATTTTTTTGCTGCCGCAAAAGGTGATCAAACTCATTCAAACAGCCTGTAGAACATTTTTGTGGACCGGCAAATCTGAGGTGTCTAAGCGGGCTCTGGTTGCATGGGACAAGGTTTGTTTGCCTAAAAATGCTGGAGGACTGGAGTTGGTTAATCTTAAGCTTTGGAACAAAGCTGCAATCCGTAAAATATTCTGGAATCTTGCTAAGAAGAAGGATACCGCGTGGGTGAAATGAATTCATGGCTACTATATAAAACAACAAGATATAATGATCATGAACATACCTATATAAAGCAAAGAGTTTTTGAATATAATATTCATTTCTTTTTCCTCCACCTACATAATTTACCATTTATTTCACTTTCATCACTTTACTACTCCATCAATGATTTTTTTGCCATCCAACTTTTTCATATAATATTCATTTCTATCTCTTCCACCTACACAATCTACTATTTATTTAAAATTTAATTTAAAATATTATTATCATTTTATATATATTCAAATTATTTTTTATTAAAATAAATTAAATTCACATTATAATTTCATTTTTATTGAAGCTTTTAAAGCATATCATAATTTCATTGAAATTAGATACCCTATATAATCTATATATAATCGTAAAAAATTGCCTAATCTCTCGTACGAAAATTTGATTAATTCTAAATAATATACTCCCTCCTTCCCAACTAAGTTGAGGCGTATTCTTTTTTGGGCTGTTCCAACTAAGTTGAGGCATTTCCTTATTAGGATACCTTTATAACACTCACAATTTTAAATAATATATATTTCTATCATCACTTTACACTACTTTTTAATTCACCTTAAATCTTGTGCCCAAAAGAAACGCCTCAAGATAGACGGGACGGAGGGAGTATGAGATAAAGAAACCATTCATGATATGATCATAGATCTCTCCATCATCACACCAACACAAGAGCTACAACCACAGCATCAACATCGATCAATACCATCACCATCCCAACGGCGACACTAAGCTTTCAATGTAAGCACCGAGGACTCTAAAATCGCTCGCGTTGCTGATCTCATGATAACGAACCGAGCCATCCTTGGCATCAAATATCGCAATACTCCCACCACCAAGGAACAAAACAGGACTATTCATCACATACAAGACACGCACACAAATCTCATGAACATCCTCGACACCGGGAACTGTTACGACCTTCGTCCAATTCTCACTTCCAACGCCACAACCATCCAAGCTCCACACGTCTGAACCACGCGTTATATGAAAACACATCAACCTAAGTGATCCCCCACATTCTCCCAACCAACAGTGTCCAAACGATGTATGATTCGGCAATTGCAGTATCTCATGCTCCTCCGTCTCCAAATCAAAACAAACAACAAACAAATCTTCATCTTGTGGATCATCCATTTCAGAACCAGCCCAATACAGTTTCCCATTCACCAATGTAGCACCACGCAACATCTCCAAAGAATGCATTCCAAGAGGCTTGGCCGTTTTCCATTGATCATTCCTCAAACTATAAACTTGCAGCATCACCTCAGGCTCAGACGAATCGCCACCGAAAAACCTCACCACTTTATAATCATCACTCGATTTGTCATAACCAAAACCGTATTTGGTGATGTTATGATTCTCAGCAGCAGGATACGCGTTTAGCTCAAAATCAGGCAGCACTTTTCGAATTCTCGTAGATGGATTCCACAAACTCAATTCAATACGGCGATAATCGACCTTTCCCGGGATAGGAAATGCTTCCCCCAAGCAGAGTAAACCATTACATGAACCCAACACCGCCCATAAATGGCTGTCGGGATGGAACGGTGAGCTCAAATCGAATGCTTCAGAAACAGGTTCATGAAGAACGGAATTAGCTGAAAGTTGCTTAAAAAGAGTCTGCGTCGTGAGATTACCTCGAAGACGCCGCATAATGAGTCTCTGCGTGGTGAAATTCCGGTCCAATTTTGAATTTTTGAGGTGAGCTTTGGCGAATCGTTTGCTGGAAATTAGGGCTCGCCATGATCTGCAGACGCATTTGAATTTGAGGAGGGGTTTCACCGGCAGCCACGTCAGGATTTCGACGATTACGTCGTTTGGAAGGTTGGGAATTGGGAATGTGGAATCCTCCATTGCGAAGTGGTTGAAGATTGTGTGATTTCAATTTGGAAGTAGGGCTTTTTGCTCGAATTGGGGGAAATTGAGACGATGAAGATTTCAATTTTGATGAGCTATGAAAAGAATGAAGTGTTGAAATGAGGAAATTCAGTCCGTGAGTGTTGAAAGTAAAGAAGTCAGCTTAATGGAAAAGGAAAATGGAAACGTGGTATGAAAATTTCTCTTTTAAAAAAAGAGAGATATATGTTTGATTTTTCCTGTATTTATAATCATCTATTTTTTCTGTTTTGTTGATAATAATACCTTACTATTGTTTTGCTAAAGAAAAATTTAAAAAGACAATTTTTTTTTTATATAAAGTAGTGGAACTCACCAAATTAAGTACATGATTTTTTTATATATTTTTTTATCGTTTGAAATCATGATTTATGGATATCAACTGCAGTGTATAGATATCGACGTCGAGGTCCGTTACGAGTCTTCACAGTTTATTCAACTATACAATTTGTCCACGCCAAAATGTTGGCGTCCACGTAAATTTGAATTTGGTAAAATTCTAATAAAATTATTGCAAATAATTAATTTCAGTGCATTCATTAGCACTTTTTAAAATTCATTTTAAAAACCAAATTTGTCAAAGTTTGTGATTTTATATACCGATTTTCCTATAAACTATATGTACGTTTTGGCCAATTAAAATAATCTGAAATATAGTAGTATATGTATATATTAAGGCACGTGTAATGTTGTAGATTTAAGGCACGTGGTATTCTCTTCTTCTTGAGATTCTCCCAGTTGACTTTAATTTCCAGTTTCCACTCTCATTGACTAAATTTTCCCTCTTCATCCACGAGCAGCAAACACTAACTCCAAATTCAAATCCTTTTTCACGATTCAAGCTCCAAACACTGAAATCTCTCAATGGAGGATCCCACATTTCCGATTCCCTACCTCCCAAACGAATTGATCGAAACCCCTCCTCAAATTCAAATCCGTCTGCAAATCATGGCGAGCCCTAATTTCCAGCTCACGATTCGTCAAATCTAACCTCAAAACCCTAAAATCAGGCCCAAATTTAACCTACAACATACTCACCATGGCGGATTCAGGTGCTATTAAGAAGTTCCCAGTTGATTCATTGCTGTATGATTCTGTTTCTGAGGCATCCGATTTGAGTTTTGAATTCTTGCTGGAGAGATGCGATACGGGAATAAATCAATGGCCATTTAGACCAAAAAGAGATGATATTTGGCCAGTGGGTTCATGTAATGGTTTAGTTCTCCTGAATAGGGATGGAAAGGAAATGTTTCTGTGGAACCCATCTACAAGAACTTGCAAAAAGCTCCCCCCTTTCTGTTGGGTAACTATGATAAATGCCTGTGGTTTAGGTTATGATAAATCGATTGATGACTATAAAGTGGTGCAGTTTTGCTTTACTAAGATAGATATGTCTGAGGTGATGGTACAAGTTTACAGTTTGAGGAATAATCGGTGGAAAAGGATCAGAAATTTAAATGGCCGTTGTTTGATGAGAATACCGGGCGCGTTTACTAATGGGAGGGAAGCTGTATTGGGTTGCTTATCGAAGTTATGAATTTGAAATGGGATGGGATATTCTCTCTCTTGATCTGGAGAAGGAGGAGGAACACGAGATACTGGAATGCCGAGCTATGTGAAGACTAGTGGTTACTCGAAATTGCAAGCGTGTGGGGCGTCGTTGTGCTTGATATGCACTCATCAGACTTGTACAGATGTGTGGATCTTGGATGGTTGTAGCGTGGGAATCGAGAAGTGGACCAAGGTCGTCACAATTCCCTACATCGATCATGTTTGGAATTATATGAGGACATGGCTGTTCCATGTGGAGGAGAATGGTCTGGTCCTGTAACGTTATGGCTCGACTTTTGTGGTATTTGATGCAAAGAATCGCTTGTTTAGGTATCCGGAGGTTAGAAACTTGGACGACTTTGTTGCCTACGCTTATATTGAAAGCTTAGTTTCCCCGGTGGGATGATGCCGTGATACCGGATGAAGGTGCTTTGCTGTTTGGGAGTAGTGTTGGAACTCTGTGTTTTGTGTTGGTCTGGTTATGAAGTATTCTGTAATCTATCATATATTATTGGGAATTTGTAAGCTAAAGCAAATGGCCTTCTCTTAGACCAAGTAATCTAGGACCTAGGTATGATGTAGATTAGTGTTTGTTTCTTTTGTCTTATCTTTGTCATATTAGCATATTAGTACATTGTGATGGAGATATTGTTGGCTATTTTGATGTTCATATTTACTGCCTAAGTTAACCAGTGTGATTTACACTATGAATTTAAGCTAAATATTCTTTTTAATTAAGTATGGTCATAACACGTCCTCTCGTGAGGACATCCTCCCATAAGTTTTTGTGAATGATCTGAACGTGGTTGGCTTTGAATATACTCTTTTGTTTAGATTTAAGACATTTATTCGATTCTCCTTGAGCCGATTACTTTACTTTCTACTTTCATCTGAAACACCTTCAATTCTTAAAATGTGTACCAATTAAAATTGCTACACTTTTCGTGGGACGGAGAGGGCCATTTATTTTGTAAGAGTTTGTTGAGTTAGTGAGTTTCAATTTTAAGTACAAGAAATGAAATACATAAGCTAAAACAATAACTCATATTCCCTCTTCTTTTTCTTGCTTCAACATTAATCTCCATTACATACATGAAGCCACATTGATCTCCACTACAGACATTAATAACATGCTAATCCAATCTCACAAATCAGAGAAGAAACAATGAACAAACTAATAAGCTCTAAACAAAGATTACTAGTATGAGAGAAGAAACTATTGATGATTAGATCATTAGATCTCTCCATCATCACACCAACACAAAAGCTACAACCATAGCATCAACATCAGCACCATCACCATCCCAACGGCGACACTAAGCTTTCAATATAAGCACCGCAGACTCTAAAATGACGCGTGTTTCTAATCTCATGATAATGAATCGAGCGATCCTTGGCATTGAATATCGCAATACTCCCACCACCAAGGAACAAAACAGGACTATTCATCAAATACAATACACACACACAAAACCCACAAACATCCTCGACACCGGGAACTCTTACAACCTTCGCCCAATTCTCATTTCCAACACCACAACCATCCAAGCTACACACATCTGAACCAGAGATACGAAAACACATCAACCTAAGTGAGCCCCCACATTCTCCCAACCACCTCTGTCTAAACGATATGCCATTCGGCAATCGTAGTATCTCATACTCTTCCGTCTCCAAATCAAAACAAACGACAAACGAATCTCCAACATCTGGATCAACCAATTGAGAACCAATCCAATACAGTTTCCCATTCACGAATGTAGCAGGACGAGACGTCTTCAAATAATGCATTCCAAGAGTCTTGGCCGTTTTCCACTCATCATTCCTCAAACCATAAACTTGCAGCATCACCTCAGACTCAGACGAATTGCCACCGAAAAACCTCACCACTTTATAATCATCGCTCGATTTATCATAACCAAAGCCGTAATTAGTCAGCCCTTTAAGATCCGAATAAGGACAGGCGCTTGGCTCGAAATCAGGCAGCTCTTTTCGAATTCTCGTAGATGGATTCCACAAAATCAATTCCGTACGGTAATAACCGTTGGCATTTCCCGGGATAGGAAATGCTTCCCCCAAGCAAAGTAAACCATTACATGAACCCAACACCTCCTTTATAAGGCTGTCGGGTTGGAATGGCGAGCTCAAATCGAATGCTTCAGAAACAGATTCATGAAGCATGGAATTAGCTGAAAGTTGCTTGAAATTACCTCCAAACTTCATGAGGAGTCTCTGCTTGGTGGAATTTGGGTCTAGTTTTGAATTTTCGAGGTGAGCTTTGACGAATCGATGGCTGGAAATCAGGACTCGCCATGATTTGCAGACGCACTTGAATTTCAGGAGGGGTTTCACCGGTAGCCACGTCAGAATATCGACGATTACATCGTTTGGGAGCTTGGGAAATGGATAGGCGGAATCCTCCATTGCGAGAAATTTTAGTGTTTAGATCTCAATTTGGAATTAGGGCTTGCTCGAAGAAGGAGGTGTTTCAAATTGGGGGAAACTGAGTCGAAGAAGAAGGTGTTTCAAATTAGGAAATTTAGTCCGTGAGTGTTGAAAGTAAAGTGATTATGTGTTGTTTCTTTTTTAATTTTGTGAAAAGCTTGTTATCTTAGGAGTCATTTTGACGTTTGATTGTACTTGATAAAATAATCAAATATAATCCTAAATTTGTTTTTTCCGTAAGTATAATCATCTATTATTTGATCTAACTTAAATTTGGATGAATTATTAATCCAATGTTTGAATTTATGATGCAAATTTATAAAATTTCCCCAAACGCTTTTTTTGAGGAATTTCCCTCATGAAAATTATAGAGATAAGATGCACACTTCAAGTATTTTATTCCTTCGATCCGCAATTTATACGTTTACCATTATTTGTTAAAATAAATAATATAAAACTAAACAAGTTTATCATTATTTGTGCAGCTTAACTGATTCTTGGGTGGTAGAGTTTGTACAAAAAATAAGTACTTCATCCATCCCAACTAAGTTGAGGCGTATTCTTTTTCGAGCCATCCCAACTAAATTGAGGCGTTTCTTTATTGGAATACCTTTATTACACTCATAACTTTAAATAATACTATATATTTTATCATCACCTTTATACTACTTTTCAATTCTCCTTAATTTCCGTGCCGAAAAGAAATGCCTCAAGATAGCTGGAACGGAGGGAGTATAAAATTAGTTAGCAAGTTAGACACTTACTCCACTCATACAAATCACTTCATTAACCTTTTATTGAACTTATATTCGTATATATTATCAGTATTGGATTCACAAAAAATAATTTAAATATGGATAAGAATTTATTAAAATTCGTGTTCAAACTAAAGAGTGAGCCGTGCTGGGCCAAGAATCTTGTGGGCCTGGGCCCATTTGACACCTCTAGATTGAACTTCCCCCATTTTTGAACGCCTTCTTCAATCTTCCAAAAAGCCCCAATTCCAATTTGAAATCCTTGTCAAAATCATCTCCTCAAACGCTGAAATTCTCAAAATGGAGGATCGCACCTTTCCAATTTCGAAGCTCCCACACGACGTGATTGTCGAAATTCTGGCGTGGCTCCCAATAAAATCCCTATTGAAATTCAAGTGCGTCTGCAAATCATGGCGAGCCCTAATTTCCAGCCAACGATTCGTCGCAGCCCACCTCGAAAACTCAAAATCAGACCCCAATTCACCTCCCAGTGGCTCATTTTGGAGTCTCCTCGAGGTAATAATCTTAAGCAATGTTCAGCTAATTCCGTGCTTTACGACTCTGTTTCTGAAGCATTCGATTTGAGTTGGGCGGTTCAATCGGATTCCGATGGCAGTTTATTCGTGGTGGGTTCGTGTAATGGTTTAATTTGCTTGGCGATAGAATATGCATTTCTGTACTGGAGAATTGTCGAAAAGCAGCATCATATCCCTACAGAATTGTTTCTGTGGAACCCATCTACGAGAATTCTCAAAGAGCTGCCTGATTACTGTGTAGAAGTAAAACGTTATAGTAGCTATTTTCTCTATGGATTTGGTTATGATAAATCGAGCGATGATTACAAAGTGGTGGGGCTTTTCGATGAAAATGATTATGGGTCTAATAAGATGAATCAGGCGATGGTCAAAGTTTATAGTTTGAGGAATGATGAGTGGAGAAAGGTGAAGAGTTTTGAAAGGTGTGATTTGGAGTTGCTAAATCCTGCTACATTTGTCAATGGCAAGCTGTATTGGATTACTGAATGTAGCTGTCAATCGGAAGATGAAGTTGATTGGTATGTTGTTTGTCTCGATTTGGGGACGGAGGAGCATGATGTGCTGCAGTTGCCGGGCTCTATAACGAGTTGTCTTGGTCGGCGGTTGGGAGATTCCGGGGGGTCGTTGATGATGATGTGTGGCCTTGTGTGCAGTATAGAGGTGTGGATCATGGATGCGGGGAACGAGGATTGGATGAAGGTCGTCACAATTCCCTACGTCAAGTATTATTGGTTGCGTTCTGAATTGGCGTGGCGTGTGATGAATAATGGCCCGATCTTGTTTCTCTGTGCCGGGACTATTGTGGTATTCGATGCAAAGGATGGCTCGATTCGTTATCCCGAGATTAGGAACTCGCGTGGTTTTGGAGTCTGCGGTGCTTATATTGAAAGCTTGGTGTCGCCGTTGGGATGATGTTGATGCCGGTGCTGGTGCATCTCTGTTTGCGATTGATGATTTTCAATGGTGGTATCTCTTGACTCTTGTGTTGGTGTGATGAGGAAGAAAACTTGTGGAATGCACAATATTATGTATTCCCTCTGTCCCGCTGTTAATGGCTCATTTCATTTTTGCACGTAAATTAAGAAAGTGGTATTTTGTGTGTAAAGTGACGGAGCAGAAGTTAACTTCTTAAGGGAAAAATGTTTCCTTTTTGAAATCGGAGAGGGAAGTGAGTTATAATTTCAGCTAATTCCTGGGCTCCAATTTAACTAGGGTGATTTACACTTCGTTACAACTTACAAGTATTTGTAAGATATGTTAGGTGTAGTCGCAGCTACTCTTGTTGACAGTGAAATCTAGCCGATACACGTGGCTCGCGGCTACGTCTGCCAGTCGACGAGGGAGCTGAGCGCGAGGCAGTTGCTCGTCATGTCGATCAGCCTATCGGTGAGGCTGTACAACGGCGACTCCTTCGAGATCGTCTCCTGACAGTCTCCGGCGTACGTTATGACGGCACTGAGCATGCTACTCACGGTGCCCCTGTCCTTCTCCGCGAGGGCGTCCCCTGCCTTCCCGTAGTTCTCAGCCGCGGTCTCGAACCCGTCCTTGCAGTCGTTGAGGACCGAGCCGTGCTGTGGGGGGTTCCCCGGGTTCCCGGCCAGCTTCTGCGCCGTGGCCTGCCCGTACCTCGAGAATTGCGCTCCGGCCTGGATGTAGGGGCGGGGCCAGAAAATTAGCTTGGAGGAAGCTACTATTGAATAAATAATAATTCAAGGGTGCGATTGTGAAAAAAAAGGTTTAATTGTGTATAAATGCAAACTTTGTAAAATTTGGCTTTTAACCAAACAAATGTCGTCAAGAAATGAATGAACTTTACAAAATTTTGGAACTGGCATAACTTCAAAGTAGTTTGCCGGCAAATAACTTATTTCTTCGGAGTCAGATGGACGATCGAAAGCTATCGCTAGAAAGCTCTCAACGTTACCTTTATAGAAACATAAATCCAAAATTTAACAAAATATATAAATATAAATTTTCAGGAAATTAACTTTTAAGTTGTTCTCCGATCATTCTCGGTGATTAAAACCTAACAACACTTATACGAATAGAAGGGTATTATCGAGAGTTATCTTACGATAGTTTTGGATTGTTAATCCGACTCCAAACGAACTTTAAATTATGCCAAATTCCAAATTCTTATAATGTTCATGTATTTTTTTTCTTTCAAAATGATAGATTTGCCTAAAAACCAAATTTTTCGCAAACTGTATGTATTAATATACAATTAAACCAAAAAAAAAGTTAATATAAAAAGATAAATTTTTTAAAGTTAAAATTTATACTCCCTTCATCCCATTCATCCTGTCTGATTTCCTCTTCGGGTTGTTCCATTGATCATGTTATGTTTCTTTTTTCAGTAAATCATTGTGGATCATACCATCTCACATAGATAAACTTTATTTTTTTTCTTAATCTTCGTGCCCAAGAGCAATAAGACAAGATGAATGGGACCGAGTAAGTATATTTTTTGTTGTTGGGGGGAGCTCGAGCACACCCCAGCTCCCCCATGGATCCGGCCTTGCCTGGATGGCCACGTCGAGGACGGATTGGACGTCGGTCTCCCCGTCGAGGTAGGGGGCGACCGTGGACAGGCAGAGGGAGGGATGGTCCGTGGAGCCGCAGATTTTCTCGAGCCCCGGGTCGATATCGTCGGACGACGGGGCAAGGGCGGGTGACAAATCGAGCTCGAATTCAAACTCGACGACCTCGACCTCGATGGATCCGTCGGGGGCGTCTGCGGTCGGGGCGACGGATGGGGCTTCCGAGGATGATGGAGGTAGTGAGATGGAAGCACCTAAATCGCCGTCGATGTCGTCGTCCACGTCGTATGATGACGACGACGTCGTCGGCTCGGGTGCCGGGCTCGGGGATAGGCCGGGTTGTGCTAAATGGTTAGGGAGGAGAGAGGAGAAGAAGAAGAAGAGAAGGTAGAATAGCTTGAGATTGTTGTGAAGTGCTGCCATCTATTGTGATTTTTCTTTGTTCTATTTCTCTTTTCCTTTTTTGAGAGATCAAAACAATGGAGTTGGAGTTTTGGTGGAAAGGCAAATTTCAGATTGAGAGGGGAAATTGGTCAGTTAGAATTGAAAGGTGCAGTTTTGAGTGAAATATTTTTTACCACAGTTTGTTTTTAGTCATTTGCTTTTGCTTGTTTTGCGCTTTTAAACGGTATAAATACAATAGTATATGCTAACACATGATGACAGGGGCATGTTATGGTGAGAAAAGTTCGTATTGTAAGAAATATAAATGGATACTACTTGCATTTAGCATATTTTTCATGTCTATGTAGTGTAATTTGAATTACAATGTTACATACATGTTAAGTATGTAAGTGTTTTGTGTCCCTAACTTTTTTGCTTTTTTCAAAATATGTTTCTATCTTACATTAATTAAAAAGACCATCATCTTATAATTTTTTCTAAAATATGTCTCGTGTCATAGTTTCCAGCTACAGATAATGATTCATCTAGCTAGACGTTATTTTATACTAGCATGATATGTGGGAAAAAAATCCATGAGCCAATTATATTGGGAAGAACCAATATGGAATGGGAGCAAATTTTATTGGAGAGAGGGTATAAAATTTTTGATTAGGTATTGGTGCTCGAAATTTGCCCAAATTTTACATGAATGGTTTAAAGAAATATACGTGAATAATCAAGCCCTTTTTTATGGATGAATATTTCGAAATTTAAAACAGCTCTAAAACATAATTTAACAACACCAAAAATTAAATATATCACCTCAACAAAAAATGATAATATATCACACATATCATATTCATTCAACTTCCAATAACAACATTTCAGTTATTACAAACTTCTAACTATATATGTCCATTAAATGGTAAATATCGTGAGGATTGAGAATTCAAATTATGCATACAATTCAGTAAATTCTATACATAAGATATTCGCGAATAAACATATGGATTCGAGTCATCATCATAGGCGGATACGGGTGCAAGCTTGGAGGGGCTTAAGCCCCTCCCAAGCATTTCTTTTTTTAATTTTTGTTCTTATAATATTGTCAAATTTTTTGTATTTTGTGTAAATTATTGTGCAAAAGCCCCTGCCACCAAATAAATTATAGGTAAATTATCATATGGAAATT
>JAYJMF010344275.1:0-12257 GCA_036873715.1 Salvia sclarea
ATGATACAAAAATATAAGTTTGGTAGTCATTTTGATACAAATGAAAGTTTAGTAACCAATTTGATACAAATACCATAATTTAGTAACAATTTATGAAATTAACCCATAGTATAACTGTATAAAATAGGTTTAGAAAACCAATTATACATTTATACATATAAAATCCAAAAACACATTACTAAATGAGATGAAAAAAATAAAATTAGAGAATGTTTTCAATTTGTAATAGAGTTTGATTTAGTATTTATAATACGATAAACTTCGACAAATTAGTACTCTTTAATTTAATAAATTCTCTTAAATAATTCGATCCTGACTTGAAAATTGACACACGAAAATGACGTTTTGTTTATGCAATAAATATAGGAAAAATAAATATTAGTTTTTAAATCCACCTCACACTTCTCTCTCTCTCTCTCACTCTCTCTCTCTCTCTCTCTCACTCACGACAACTCCCGATTTCCAGTTTACATTCCTAACCTAGCACATCTTCTTGATTTCTGCCTCAACTCATCCACGGAGATGTTCACTTGTCGGATCTTGATTATGTCGATAGTTGGGGTTAGAGAGGGATCGAGAGGAGGTGTTATTTGGATTAATTAAAAAATACTTAGAATTTTTGCTTATTTCTTGCATAATCAAAGTTACATCGTTTTCATGAAATGATGTCACATAAACTACCATGCCAGAATCAATTTTGACTCATATTCATGTAAAAAAAATTACAACAATGTATAAGTTCTTTTTTTTTTTTTTTTTTTTTACTTTTCAAAACTTGTGTGCAAAACCAAAATACACGAACTTTGTGTACTTTTTGATAATTTTTAAAGTTTATGTGCAAAACCAAAATGGACCCAATAAATATTACTCCATCCGTCCCATTACAAGCGTCTATGCTTTCTATTTTGGGCGTCCCATTACAAGCTTCTACATCCATAAAAGGAAATAATTAGCAATTTTCTTTTTCCTACTTTATCATTTAAACTTTTCTCTCTCTTACTTTATTACTTATTTAATTATATTTATACTTTCCTCTTTCCTACTTTATCATTTAAATTATTCTCTCTCCTACTTTATTTAATTTAATCACTCTTTAAATACTTATTTTCTTAATCTCCGTGCCTTTAGTTACATAGACGCTTGTAATGGGACGAAGGGAGTAGTAATTTTATTTACTTTCATGCATGGATATATGTAATTTACATTAAATCATTACATAAATTTTAAACTTATTATTTGAATAGTAACAATGAACTTAATAGATGCATGGATAGATATTCAATTAATTTCAATGAATTCGTAAATTTATGAATACAATACTAAATTGAAACAATGAATTATTAAGTACATGAATATATTCGAAAACATATATATGAATATACTTATTTTCAATTAATTAAAATATTATGTACAATTTATACGCACACAATATTTCTATTAAAGGTATATTTGAATTACTAAATTATTAATTTATCCATCTCTCTAAATTTATAAAATTTTTTGATCCATCCAAAAAAATTATTAATTTATAAATATTTTACCGTAGCTCAATAAATAAATACTAGTATATTTTATGACAATAACCAAATCACTATTCCAAAGTAAAATACAATTGCTACCTTTGTATCAATAATTTAAAATTTTTAAATTAATTGAACTATTTTTGAGTTACTGCTTTTTAAATCACAGAAGGTGGGAACTTTAACAAATTTTGACTTTTTCTATTTACTTTTGCAAATAGAAAAGTAGAAGCGGGATTTTCGACGGTACTTTTTAGCCTAAAAAGTGATCATAATTTTTTATATATAAATGCTATCTTATGTATTTGTGAATTTAAGTAGGAGGCTGTGAGGGATATCATATCATAATACATTTATAATAATATTTATTTTCATTTAAAAAAATGGATTATAGTTAGAAAAATAAGAACTATGAATAAATAGAACCAAGCCTAACTCCTTTTTGCTGAAAGCCCAATAGTATTATAAACTACATTTGGTCCAATTGAACAAAATATCAATATAATAAAGATAATGATAAAACAACAAATTAAAGAAAAGAAAAAATCTGTAATCTAAACCTGTACTGTAACAAAGCGCAACATTCTTTCTTAAAACATCACCGCCGCACCACCATCGATCTCTTTTCCCCAACCAACCAATTTCGCTGCTGCTTCCACACTCCGCCTCTCACCGCTCCCAGTAGCTGCTGCTCGTTCGCCTCCGCCGCTAAGGTTAGTCTTGGAAGTGTAACCAGTTGAAGCTTTCTGATTTGAGCTGTCTTCTCTGCTCTCCCTTTTCTTGCGGCCGAACTTAGGCTAAGATAACTTGGTTTAAGTCTTCGAATTTTTGCTCTGCCGAATTCGTATTTCCCGCTACAGTTTCATATTCGCACTTGAAGATTGTTTTAGAAGGAAAAAAAGATTGACAGAGTTTGATTACCTATGGAGAAAAACAAAAATACACGTAATATGATAACCTGATATTATATTGTATGATTTTTGATCAGTTTATTAGCTTTTTTGAGTGAACTTGATTTGTTTGTGATTTTGTTAGAAATGAATGTGCCATCGCCAGTCCACGACGAGGAGGATAGTGGGGAGCAGACTTTTATAGATGACAATGATATAATAAATGAGTATGAAGTTGATGAAGAAGGTACAGTTGTGCACTTGTCTCATTGCTTTACTTTTTTGTAAATGGAGTTTCTTTACTCTGGCCCTGCTTGTGTGTAAACTGAGGTGCCACAACCTATCTTCTATGTTTTTGTGTTGATTGGCCTGATTATTGCTTCAGAACTCCCGGAAGCCGATGAGGACATGGAGGGTGGCTCTGATGGAGAAGAACAATTTGGTGCGTCCATTTTAATGCAGTTTTCTTTCAACAATGACACCTGAAAATGATACTGCATATCCTTGTAAACAAAAAACTTGAAGCCCACAAAATGCCTGATCCTTCCTTTTATTCTAACCCTAAATAACTTAATATACTAAGAAAATAAAAAATAACTATGAATAATTGTATCAAATGATGAACGGTATTGATGTTACTTATAACTAGTATCATCTACTGATTTTCTACGGCAAATTTAGCGTGAAAACATGAGTTTCTTTTTATTTTGGCTTGGTTTAATTGGACTGCAGATTTAATCTATGTTGGCATCTGTGCAAGAAAAATAATTTCATATTAATGTCTCACCCTGTCATACTTCTGTGGCTGCAGATGCGGTTGATGATTCTATACATATATTCACTGGTCATACAGGTGACCTATACTATTCTCATTTTTCAGTTTTGCTTATTTTATTTTTTTATATGATTTATTTTACTTCATGTATCTTTGAGATTTTTGTTGATCTTGGTCTACAAAGATGTGCTATTTCATGACAAAATCTCAGTCTTTATGTACAGTGCAGTAGTTGAAGATTCATTATCTTTGGCTAGTTGTTTACATAAGATTGATTGGGTAGTATTATCCGAATCTCAGGCCTATGACCACGAATCTGTTGAAAATTGTAGTGACTAATGAGTTATGTGCTTCTCGCAGTGCTATGATATTTATGGATGTTGAACATGTTAGGCTTACTCTCATTGCTCTCATAATAACAGGAGAGATACTCTGACTAAGCCAAGACATGTCCCTGACCCTTGCAATATAATGTGCATTTATTGCCCATTCTTAAAAAATTGATCTGGTTTGTACTTCTAAGAGTTATGCTTAATAAATGCTTCTTTTGCATCTAGGTGAACTGTATACTGCTGCATGTAGTCCAACAGATGCTACTTTAGTGGCAACTGGAGGTGGAGATGATAAAGGATTTCTGTGGAGGATTAGTCAAGGAGACTGGGCTTTTGAGTTACAAGGTGTGGAATTCGCCTCCCAATTCACAGTTTTAGCTATCTGACATTAACATATGAAAGTAATTGCCTTTTAATGTATTAGAGATTTAATTATGTTTTCAATTACCAACACCTTTTCTTGTTTTTGAATCCTTTTGGAGTCATGAACTGGATGGAGAAATATAGAACTTCTTGAACATAAGTTTGGTGTAAAGACTTTATCAAAACATTGTCCATATACTCATGTTAACTTGTATGGTGTAGAATTGCATATTATGGTGGAAGTTATTGTTTCTATGAGAATATTCTATTACTCGTTAGTTTTGATAATGTGTTGAAATATAGCATGGTGTAAGTGCAGTTGTAGCAACAGTGATGATAACATCAGCCACATTATTGCCTATAAATTTTCACTTTTAAAGTGAATGTTGAAATTCAAGTATAATAGTAATTTTTGTACTACTAAGCATAAGTTTATTAGATTGTTTGCGGTCATTTCTAAATAAAGTGCATGAAAAATTATTGTACATTAATTCATTTCTTTCATCTTCTCAAACATCCATTACAGGCCACCAAGATTCTGTATCTAGTTTATCCTTTAGCATGGATGGACAATTGATTGCATCTGGAAGCTTGGATGGAGTTGTTAAAGTGTGGGACATAGCAAACGGAGATTTGAAATGTACTCTTGAGGGTCCTAGTGGAGGCATTGAGGTGATATTTATGGGGTTATGTTGGTGAAATGTATGTTTGCTTCTTGTTTATGCTATATCAACAGTAAATTGTTCAGTGGGTCAGGTGGCACCCGAAAGGACATTTGGTCTTGGCTGGTGCAGAGGATTCCTCAATCTGGATGTGGAATGCTGACAGGGAGGGCGCTTATCTCAATGTTTTCACAGGTCATGGGGGTAGTGTGACCTGCGGAGATTTTACACCTGATGGTATTAACTCTTTTGTCATGAGAAAAATCTCCTGAACGTTCCTTTTCACTATGATTTTGTACTTTGGTGGCTTCATTATCTGATTATTTCACTTTCTGAAGGTAAAACAATTTGTAGTGGCTCTGATGATGCAACTATGAAAATATGGAACCCCAAAAATGCAGAAATTATCCATGTCGTTAGAGGTATGTTATTTGGTTTTTCATTTTCACCTTCATATCTGTAGCATTCTGATTACTGTGAAACTTGAGCTGCTGTTTGTTATTATTATGACTATACTATTTGTAACTTTCCTTTTGCGTTCACCACCAACATCACTTGTATGGCATTAGTTGATCTACTATTGTTTTTGGCCTTCCCTTCTCTTTTTATTTTCTTTATATTCCACTATATCAGTAAGCTATTTCTACAACATTTTTCTCTGCTAAAATCTGATTGTTAGAAAAAAAACTGTACTTTTATAATGCAAGGTCATCCTTATCACACCGAAGGAATCACATGCTTGACAATCTGCTCTGATTCTTCTCTTGTGCTTACTGGGTCAAGTGATGGTTCTGTCCATGTCGTTAATATATCTACGGGCAAGGTGCTATTTTTTTTATCTCAATTTGCTTCTTCACGATTTCTTATACTGTTTAGCAGTATATTTATTTGAGCACGGTCTTATGATTTCTCAATCCACAGGTTGTTTTATCCTTGCGTGCACATTCAGATTCAGTAGAGTGTGCTGCTTTCGAAGCAAGGTTTTGGCCTCCATCTTTTTCCTCTTCCGGTGACAAAATAGATGTGGAAAAATTAATTTGGATATTCTCGTGTGAAGAGTTGCATATACAAACTTTTACATTCTTCTACATTTGATGATCGCCAAAACTTTACTGGTCAAAACTTTCTTCGTGTAGCTCTCGACGGGATAGTTGGAGGGTTGCAACTGGGGGCATGGATAAGAAGCTTATAATATGGGATCAGCATTCAACTCCACGTTGCATATGCGAACACGAGGTTTGCAAAACTATTTACTATACATTCTTCTGATCCCTCAAGTAGCGAGGCAGGCTAAACAATTGCATGTATATCTTTGCAGGAGGCAGTGACGTGTTTGCTATGGCTTGCTGGTTCTAGATATATAGCCACCGGCTGTCTTGACGGGAAAGTACGAATATGGGACAGTCTATCTGGAGACTGTGCCAAAGTACTCAGTGGACACTCGGATGCCATTCAGTCTATTGCTGCGTCGTCTACTGGAGAATTCCTCGTATCTGTTTCAATCGATGGCACTGCTCGGGTATTTGAGATTGCAGAGTTCAGATAGATACACAAGCAGCAAGCGGCATGACAGCCTTGTCAATTTTGGGCTTTCTTTATGGTTTGATTTGCTTTCCCGACGGCCTTAAAACTTATGCACTCATGGCTTCACAACTAGTTTGAGTAAGTGCAGTGTTTATACATGTATCATTGCATGGATGATTGACTATAGTAAAAAATCAAATATTGATTATATGTTTAAGAATCACATCACGACTTGCATCTGTATTGTATTTAAGATAGTAATGAGTTTTGTGGTATCGCTTGCATATTTAGAGCTTATGTGAAATTTTATTTCTTGAAGCTTTATCTTATTTTTTTCACTCAGATTTTTCAACTCCCATTCTGTCATTTTAACGCTATGAACGCGAAAACGACCTTAAAATGGTTAGGACCATCATTTTCAAAGGAAATCCTTGCAGTACTGTTAGCTCTTGGAAAATATTTATTTATTTTTTCTATTTGGTTTTTCTGAAGAAAATTACTATAAGTTGAATGCTCATCATATATTTGGTCGTAGACATTAACAGAAAATAGTGATATTAGCACACTGGCAAACTCCTGAATAAATAATTGGATGTGTAACTAACTATATATTGAATGTTTAATTAGTTTTAAGTATATTTATTCTCTCATTATCCAAGTACATTATTATCAAATTACCTTGTATGTATAATACAATAAACTTTAATAAATGTACTGTACTTCTTAGATTTAAAAAATAAGTATTTTTTTACTGAATACCTTAAATATTTTAATCTAAAATAGGTTTTACAATTTATGTGTGTTCTATTAAACTCATGAGTTTCTACTTTATAAAACAATATTACTTGTGCATCTAATAGATTTGCACTTTCATCGAATCTGAAAAGCAACATTTAGTCCAACTCAGATTCGAGATATCTCTATTTTCAATGCATATATCTATACGGTGATAATTTATTACAGCAATAGTAATTTGTAAATGACAATTCTAACAAATTCGCCCCCATGGCCGTAAGATATACCCCACATTACATGTGAGGAGTGAGGACCAAGAAATTCCCTAAAACAATCCTTCATTCCTATTGGTCAAAGTCCAACACACACACACACATATACATAATAGTACGTATCATAATACTTCCAACAACATCTTGATGCAGGAGCAGGACCAACACAAAACTGAGATTCAAATTGAAGAAATGGGACCACCTAACCTAAGCAATCTCCTAATGTAGAATGCAGTCATTTTCACCCAACTGCACAATGATCATATGATATATCTACCAATCACAGCATCTCATGTAAAAATGCAAGATCCTGAGCAACACTGATTTGTATATGTACATTAACATCATCCAATCAAGAATCTAAATCCAAACAACAAAATGTGCTATTGTATGCAACATATCCTACAACCAATCCAACTCAGCTCATGAGAAAGAATGTACTAGCCCTATCCCTGCGCCTGCGCTCTCCTTGTCGTTTCCTTGTCTTTCCCCAGCTCTGCACGACACCCTGCTCATTGTTAGCAGCGGACTGCTTCAAGATTGAGCTCATTGACTTCTTCGTCACATCTAAGGGAGATGATAACTTGCAACATTTTCTTGGTTTTCCACAACCACCCCTGCCCTGTTTTCTCTTCAGTGTACCTGTTTCTAGAAATCCTTTTAGAGCTTCCATTTTGAACCCCTTGCCTTGCTTCTTTCCCCTCTTCTGCTGCCCCTTCCCTGATCTTCTCGACGTATTACCTGTTCCTTTGCCTTTACTAAGACGACGCAAGTTTAGAGCATTTTCCTCACCTTGATCAGATACAAATTTCATAGCCTTGTTTTCCACTTCATCTCCAGTGGAAGAAACAATTTCAGCAAACCAAAATAGATTTCTGAAGTGTGCTAGTGGCTCATGCACTGCAGCGTCTCCCTCGTTTCCAGAAGAAAAAATCATGACTAAAGTCTCTGCAGCAGTGGTATCAAGTTCAATGAACGGCTCTCCCTCTCCTTGATCAGATGAAAGAGGCGTTTCCAGTTGGATATCTTCGGATTCTCCTCTTGGAGGAGAACGCTCCTCATTCTCTGGGCTCACTGGACCCTTCAGTTCTGTATGTTCTGCCGATTTTTTCTCAAGAGTTGAACTTAGTGGAGATGGAGGATGCTCGTCTACTACGCCGGCATTCAAGTCAATGCAACTTTCAGTTTTCAAAAAACTGTCACTGATCTCATTGTGCTGTCTATTTATAGACGGTGAGCTTTCTAAAGCCATTTCTGTATCAGAGAAACAATTGACAGGCATAGAATTCAAATCAATCTCCATTGATGAATCTGTACCATCTGAGGTTTCACCACTCTTCAGGAGTTGAGAGCGTGTAGGAACTCTAGACTCCAACTTTGCCTTAACAAGAACATATTCATCGCTGCAAACAGTCTCACTACAACCAGTAAAAACTTCAAGAGGACTGGACGAACTTGCAGGCAACGACTCCAACTGTATGGGCTCATTCAGATCAATGAAACAATACGATTTCTTAATATCTGCACTAGAACTTGACTTATCCCATGTTTTAGTTGATCCAATATCCGAATGAGTAGCAGGCTGAAAGTCGGAAATTTTCTCAGGTGTACGACATGTCAATTCAGATCCTGCTGTGAACTCCTTCACTCCATCATTGTGGTACATATGAGCTGGACGTTCAAGGTCAATAATTCCATTTCCATTCAACAGAAATTTGGCAGCACCTTCAGTTTGTAGAGTTGTAGGTTTCTGAAAGTTCTCTGCAACAAAACGTTTAGGCCCTTGAACATTCCCTGATGTTAGCTCAGACAACTTTCGAGATGAAAGATTGCCGAAGAGCCAGTCTGCTGCAGGAGAAGGTTTTTGAGAAATTTCATCCCCGGCATGAGACGAGGAATGGATTGATTCCGATGTTCTAGATAGCAAATGGTGAGCAAAGATTTCTCTCACTCTCATTTCATCCATCAAGTCTCTCTGCCTTCTGTATAATCGGTGTAGTTCCTGGACCTGGGAATCAAAGACATTAAACAACGAAAAAACAACTAAAACTAACAAGTAATATAAGAAAGAAGAGAAGCACAAGTTTAAAACTCAATCCAAATTAATTAGTCTACTTTTCTTTCTGGAAGAAGTGATGACCTATTACTAGTACACTAGTTGAAGTGGCTCTGTGGCTGTAAGCTACAATATCATTTTGTCAAGAGGGCCCACTGTATTTTTCCTTCAACAATCAGCATATGCTTCACTTAGAATTATAAATAAAGACTACTGGAACCAAAATGTCCAGATGAAGAATACTAAATATATCAATGTTTCTGCTCAATCAATAGTTGAAGCATGGGTGAAGGTGTGATGACAAATACCTGATGCCTAAATGTTGCTTCATGATTCTGTATGATCTGCTTCAGCACTTCCTTGTCATAACCCAAGTATTGATCAGACAATGGCATAGAAACGTTGCTGTAGCCTCGTTCTTCTCTGTAGCTAGTGGCATTACTATCATATAGGTGCCAAGAACCAACACCAAGATCCCTTGCGTGGTAATACATGGGCGAGTAGCTAGTGCACTGCATATTCGCTCCAACTCACCTAAAATGAAAACAAAAGAACTTAGTGTCATGGATAATAAGGAACTCAAAATCATCCAAAACTGAACCACGAGATCATATTCGGCAACTCAAAGATCACACGGAATGTTTCAAGAAAATCGCAAAGAAAGCGTTCTATCCTGCAATACACATTACCACGAGCATTTCACTTAGTTTTCTTCAAATTATCCTCTCTTTTAACTCGACATTGAATCAAAGAGACCACAAACATAGAAATACAAGCGAGAAAGATATAAGAAGCAGGTGATCAAATATGAAAAGCAGAGAAGAGATCACATAATCCAAAAACGTCCCAATTTGAGAATCATAAAAATCTAGATAGCATTTTAGCACATCCACAAAAGACCAAACAGTATCCACGAATACTTTTGTCACTTTGATAAGATGAAGCCGACATTTTTCCAGCTAAGCAAGATAGAGAAACGCTGAAAGCAAGAAAAAAACCCATTAATAAGATTCCTTATGTTGACATTAGGCGAAAAACCCTCGCCCCATCAAAGATCAGCTTACAACAAGATAAGATTTAGATTAAAACATCACACCAACATTTTTGACCATGAACAAAGTCAGAAGAATTGAAGGAGAAATCAAATGAGATTTGGGGAAATAATTCTACATTTTTACCAAAAAACTTGAAAATTGGAAAACGAGAGAAATTGTGTGATATTATGAGAGATCACGTCATGAGAAACCATCAGCCCACCATTCCAAATCTCTCAACTTCTCTCCCAGCGAGAAAGACAAAAGAAGAGCACACACAAACACACACTGGCAGACTGACACAACACACAAACACACACAGTAAGGCATTCTGATAACGCAGAATTGACCAGATGAGAAAATGAAGAAAAGATCAAACTCGGTATCCATCTTCTCAGAGAAGAAAACAAAGTTCGGAAATTTACCTGGAAAAACAACAACAAAACGAACTAAAATCAAAGCTTCATCATTTGAGCAACGTCAAAACTGTACAGAATTGAGCACATCCACTCACAATAAAAGCGGAAAAGGATGCACGGAGAGAAAGGGGGAAAAATGTCAAGGAAGAGAGGTAGCGAAAGCTGGCATTTGTTTTTAGAGAGAGAAAGGAGGAGTGAGGGGGGTGTGGGAAAAGAGAAAAGAAGCCATGAAAGGAGGCTTAAATTTGCAAGCAAGCAAAGGGAAAAAGGAAAAGCGAAAAGGAGAGAGGAAAATGGAGTTTCTGGATCTGCTGGGGCCACACGCACTTGGCAAACAAGCAGAGAAGAGAGAGAGAGAGAGAATATAACTTACATGGGAAGAGAAGAGAAGAGAAGAGACATGGGATTTGTCAATAAATGGGGCCCACCGTAGGGTGGGGTGGGGAGGTGGGGCGTCTGCTTGCATATCATTACTGCAGTTTTCTTTCGGCTTATTTACAAAAAATATTTCTTCCATATTTACACAAATATTTGCATTAATTCAGCATAATGCTTAGCCCAATTGTTTGCCAATTTTATTTTAAGTCATGAGTCGAGTGTGGAGAAGTCAAAGTCGAATCCGGAGCAAGTTAAAAGATAAAACTATTGTTAATTTCATTATTATTTATATATTAATTGGATAGGCCTAACATAAATGTACTTCTCATATTTATACTTGTTTCAGACAAAAATGCAAAATGAATACTTTCTTCGTATTTTTTATAATTTTTTTTTTCTAATATCTAAATAAGTATTTTATTTTGATATCAATGTGAGAAAAAGAATTAATTTATAATTTTGCTCATATAATTGTTATAAATTCTTTATTTTTATAATTTTTTATGTAATAAGTAGGGATAGAAATGTAAAATTACATGATAATAATGATCCGCATAAAAGGGCCACATATCCTAATATCATCATACAAAATATATCATATTACATTTGTTTAAATACAAATGGAATATGTATAAAGTGGTGTAGTTTTATAAGATCCGTATAATTTCTATGTATAATTTTAATCGAAAAAATAGAACAAGTCCAAAGTGATAATTCAAAGAGGAAAATGAAAGAACCCGTGGAACAAAGTAGTACTACTATATAATATACACACTCTATATATATATACGCATATTATGTGTGTGAGAGAAAGAGAGGAGGGGGGGGGGTGGTGGGGGGGTCCCAAAATATTCTGGATTCATTGGAAATATTGAGAATGTGGGAATGGGATAAAATTTGTTGGTTGATTTGATCACTCTCACACATTTCTTGTTTTGTGTTAAAATTACGTCGGCAGTAGATTTGAAAGATTAACTGTTAAAAACCATACAAATTTGGGCAAATATCAAATTAAATCCTAAATTATGTAGTTTGTACCAAAAATATCTTGAACTTTTAATAATATTAATAAAAGACCTAAACTATTGATATTATATCAAATATATCCTTATTACCATTTTTTATTTATAAAAAATTGACTAGGATGCCACATGGCAAAAATGACTACTAAAGCAAAATTATTAAAAATATATTAAACTGAATTGTAAAAAATACTGTATTTAGTTTGTTTCAAAAATATTCCCAACTTTTGATTACTAAAAGACACAAAATATTGATATTGTACCAAAAATATCTT
>JAYJMF010344285.1:0-12256 GCA_036873715.1 Salvia sclarea
ATAAGGAAAGTGGTATACTCTTCGTGGACGCCCGAAATGGCAAAAGTGGTATACTCTTGGTGGACGGAGGGAGTATTTAATTTTAAGGGTAATTATGTAAATTACAAATTATCTATTAATATAAGAATATAATTACATATTATCTATAAATCCATAAATCTTATTTATATAAGAATTACAATTATCTATAAATCTATAAACTTAACCAACTCCAATCATATAATTGTTGCAGACCATTCGTAACAATCTAATTAAGCCAAAACTTTAACTATTAATTAGTAGTAATTTATAAAATTTATTACGATTACAATCGAAAGGGGAAGCCTACTCATCTATCAGCTCCTCTCGTAGATCGGTGCGGTTTTATGAAGCGTCTAAGCAACTCTAATAATTTATTAGTATAGGTGTTACGAATTTTGTGCAACGCGCGCACTCTCTGCTAGTATATATAAGTATGTATGTATGATGCTTACGTTCTGCGCATCCCAAATGCTAATAGTTTGTGATATTGCTTTGCAGTGAACTCAATGATACTGTCATTGAAGCACAGCAGAGAATAAGAAAAGTTCCGCCACCTCTCACATTTAGCGATGCTATTGACCGTTACTTGCAGTCTAACAATCGATTACTCATACTGGTAGGTCAAGTACCACCAGATTTCTTTGGGGTTTCTTTAACCGTATAGATTTGTTTTTTCTCATTCTTGTTTGTCATTTCTCATTCTTGTTTGTCATCACATGACAGGGATTTAATGCTACGCTTACGGAGCTAGTCGACACACCCGGGAGAAGGGGAGATCAGATCAAAGAAATGGAACTAAAACTACATCCTGAGTTGAAGGAGCCTTTGGCATTGCTTTGCAATGACCCGAACACCATAATCGTGGTCCTTAGTGGAAGCGACAGAGCCGTCCTAGACGAAGTAGGCCCCCCATCCCCATCTCCTTGCCTCTTTTGTCTTTCTATATACCTTGTATAAAGTAATTGCTGGTACAGAACTTCGGCGAGTTCAATATGTGGTTGGCAGCTGAAAACGGGATGTTTCTGCGATCAACGAAGGGAGAGTGGATGACGACGATGCCAGAGCACTTGAATATGGATTGGGTTGATAGCGTCAGGGTATGTATATGTACAACCAAGTGGCTTATATTGTCATCACTTTGTAATCTTTATCTAGGCCGATAAACTTACTAGTTGCCTGACCTCTTTCAGCATGTGCTCGAGTACTTCACTGAAAGAACGCCGAGGTCACATTTTGAACGTCGGGAGACTTCACTTGTATGGAACTACAAGTATTCAGGTAATGGCTATACAATACTTTTTAGGGATAATTGCTTCAAAAGCCATATGGGAAATGAATAAGTGTAAAATTAATGAATTTTGGATAATTTTGAGTGGGTAATCGTAGTTTTGCGGCTAAGTTGATATGTTTGTTTGTTTTCTTTGCAAAGATTCTGAATTCGGAAGATTGCAAGCTAGAGACATGCTGCAGCATCTGTGGACGGGTCCGATCTCAAACTCGTCGGTGGATGTGGTCCAAGGCAGCCGGTCGGTGGAGGTGCGAGCAGTTGGTGTGACCAAGGTAGTTCGTGTTGGTGTTCGTGTTGTTGTTGTATTGAATTGAATGTTATGTCTAGTGATTACATACATTTGGTGTATAACTAAAGGGTGCAGCCATTGACCGTATACTGGGAGAGATTGTTCATAGTAAAGCCATCTCTACTCCGATAGACTTCGTCATGTGCGTTGGGCATTTCTTTGGAAAGGTAACTTCCATCTTGCTCCACATCATACCAAATTTTCAAATATAAAAACAACTAGTATTGTATTGGCTCAGGATGAGGACGTGTACACATTCTTTGAGCCAGAACTTCCAGCAGACAACTTAGGGCTATCAAGAAGCAAGGTAAGCGAGGCCGCCAAGAGGCAAAGTCCCGCGCCCAAGCCGAGCAGCAACAGCAACTCGAGGCCACAAAGCAAGAGCAACGACAAGAAATCCACGAGCAGCCGGCGATCGTCGCCGGAAAACACATGTTGGAATGTGCTTGATCTGAAAAAGGACAACTACTTCTCGGTGGCGGTTGGCCGCACGCGCACTAACGCGCGTTATCTGCTCAACACCTCCGACGACGTCGTGGCCTTCCTCAAGGAATTGGCGGAGGCAGCCTCCTACTACTCATCACATTAATTCACTTTACTTCATACATTTTCTTACCATACACATAACATCTACATTCTAATCATCTCATCTGCGTATATAGGCGCCTCTAATTTCTCTCCCCTCCAATTCTTTCATCCCCTCCACTTCTGTTTATCCATTTACTTACTAGTATACAACGTTATATCTTCTTTCTTACCACTTTTAATTCACAATAATTCTTACATTGAGTGGCTCAGAATAAGTTCCTTCATTCTGCAACTAATTCAACGTAGCTTTAATTCGTAATGAATAAAAGCTATCAAGATACAATACAAATTGGTATGGTTGAAACACATATATTTGATCGATCGTTTGAGAAAAAAAAAAGACGTTTTATTCAAGCGTTAAAAGGTAACGAATTCGTCATCCAATAGTGGTGCATATTCCTTCACTAAAATTGAAAATCGTATGAAACTTGTTTCATGCGAGGTTGAGTAGGGCATATATTCGTCACTACGTCATGTATGTCTCATGATGAGCGTGGTCTATAGTTGATTGTAAATTGCGAGAACAATCGTAGATATATTGCTTACGATTTCATTTCGAATTATGAAAAATGTTTTGCTTCCATAATGGTTTTTCGATTATAGTTGTGAAGCTAATGTAAATATTCGAAAGTCACTGCCATCAACCTAAACCTGTCTATTTTGTCCACGTACGAAAATAAAACAAGTGTACTTATACTCAGGACAACAAAATCAAATATTTGCAATCAGTATGTTGCGAGTACAAATATGTAGTTGTACTTGAGATGTATTTTTAAATTGATCACTTGTATATGAAGTATTAAAAATGTGAGTCAAATAATGGTTTGAGTATAAATAAAGAGATACTGTATTGAAAGTATAAATCAAATAAATACAAGAAAAAAAGAAGATTCAAAATCTCGTGAATGAACGAATATTGACAAAAGGGATCAAGATTTCGTGGAGGGGGAGTAGTGTTGAAGGGGCTCACAAGTTGCCTAACCACTGATTCATCTATGTGGGATTTAATTACGTATATTTGTAGCGCTGCCAATAGCCTTACACACAACGTTTTCAACTGCGACTTTCACTTTCCCAATTCGATACCAGCTAATATCTTTGTAAACTTGGACGTGTTAACAGATTGCCCTGCTGCTTCTATTTTCTTATACGTATATATTTTCTTAAAGCAACGTCAAAATTCCCCTAACCACTATTTCACGTTCCAATCTACATTAATTCTTCACTTTTTGTTTATTCAGTATCATTCCTTATCCCGGTCGTCAGTGTACTCAATTTGTTTCAAACAATTGTCTTATTTGGAAATTCATTTTCTCATTGAATAAATATCTCAGATAATTTTTTTTATCAAACTTTATATTAATTTTTTTTATCTTGTCATTACTGCCAATTTTTTTATTTTTTCAATTTCAATGTAATAGTTAGTATATAATTGCCCACTTTCTTGGTACATATATGTATTTTAACAACAAAAAACACTTATTTGAAAATGGAGGAAATAATACCTTATTGGTTTGGGACCCATAATCTATGTTGCAATCTACTTTAGATGGTTTGGACTTTGGGGCATAAATGATCAATTACGAGTACAAGAATTAAAAAACACAGCAAAAGGGTTTTTGGAGATATGAAATCCATATAATGGCCGGATCCAGCAAGAGTGATGGACAAACAATACAAGCGGATATTCTTTATGTAGAACAAATCTGATCGCAAAAGCAAACTAAAACACAGGGAACACAAACATCACCCCAAAATAATGAACTCATGTAAACTAACCTAACATACAGAGCAACTGAGCATGGATAATCTAGACCAAAATGCAGGCTGGCCATGGAGGAACAATGGCGCCTCACTTGGCCGGGGTCTTCCTGTTCGGTTCAAACACGTACTTGATCAACGAATCCTTGATCGATAGCAACTCCGGGAACTCCTTCTTCAGCTTAGACGCGTCCATCTCGTTGTTGCTTCTGGGAGCAATGATGACCTTCGCTTGTTCCTTGAGTGTGAAGTTGGTATATTTGAAGTCCGGGTCTATGTATTGCTTGTACATCTCGAGGATCTCGTTGTGGCTTACGACACCCGGGTTGGTGAAGTTCCATACACCTCTCAGGTTCCGTTTCGCCATCTCAATTGCTATTGGAAGAAGCTCATCCAAGATTGTCATGCTGTTGGGGATATTCACCACCTTGTTGTACTTCGAGATCTTCGTGATAAAATTGCGCGGGTTGCTCAGATCCGAAGATATCGGCATCCGGACTCTAAGCGTGCAGACATTGTCGTATTCTTTTAAGAGCTCCTCCACCTGATTGAGTGAACACCAATAAGTTAGTAACCACATAAAAACACAAGTAAAGCAAACTACGGTTTTAGGGTGCGGATTATAGGGAATACTACCATGGCCTTCGTCTTGGAATAGAATGATCCAATGAAATTGGGCGTGTCTTCCTCCTTGAATCCGATGCCAGAGCCCTCAGGGTGTTTAGCGTCATATTCAAATATGCACCCGGTGGCGAAGTTCAGCATCAAGAGCCCGTGCTCTCTGCATACATCGGCCAAGGTCAATGTGCCAGTGACATTGACACGAATGGTCTCAGGCTTGTGGCTTTCACACCAATCGACATTAGGTCTACCGGTTAAACCAGCTGCGTTCAAAACATGTGTCGGCTTCGTGGCAAGAATGTCGGCCAAAATCTGGTGGCGATTCTCGAGACGCCCCTTTCCATAGTCGTATGCAATCCCCTGTTTCTCGCACAATTTTCCGAGCACACCACCGATCCACCCGGTCCTGCCATATATCAAGAACTTGAAGGCTGGTTTATCTGTTGATTGGCCGGTTTTCGAAGGGGGAGCCACCATCTTCTGGGTGGAGTTACCGGTGAATTCAGACTTCCCGGACTCGTACTTCTCAGCTTCGTCGAAATGCCTTTCGATTCCCCCTGGCATCATCAGCATCCGAGGATGAGGAAGCAACGCACCGGATACATCACCCCACCAATCGGGGTTGCTCGTGTACCACTCCATCGTCTTCCGCAGACCCTCCTCCCACGTGGTCCGTTCCGACCAACCCAAATTCTTCAGCTTCTGGTCGTCAAGAAAATACCGTTGATCATTAAATGGTCTGTTGTCCACAAACTCAATGCTCTTGTCGGGATCCATGTTGAACAGCTTGCACATGTCCCTGGCAACGTCAATGACCCTCCTCTCCTTCTTCGTCCCTATGTTGTAAACGTGCCCAACTTCTCCCTTGTGGAGAACAACCTCAAATGCCTCCGCAACGTCCTCACAGTAGAGGTAGCTTCTAACATTCGATCCATCGCCATGGATGGGAAGAGTCTTCCCTCTCATGGCCAAGAGAATGAACTTGGGAATCAACTTTTCTGGAAACTGATTGGGGCCGTAAACATTATTCCCTCTCGTGGTAATCACAGGCAATCCGTAAGATCTACCATATGCCATAACGAGCATTTCAGCCCCAGCCTTTGTTGCCGAGTATGGGTTTGTCGGCAGAAGCTGCGAGGCCTCGTGGTTTCCGACAACGGCATCCTCCTCCGTCTCTCCATAGACCTCGTCCGTGCTAACGTGGATAAACCTCCTAATCTGCCCAGTGACCTTGCAGGCCTCCAAGAGGACATGGGTGCCATAAATGTTGTTCTTGGTGAACTCGAAACTGTTACCAAAGGAGTTGTCGACGTGGGTTTGAGCAGCAAAATGCATTATAGTGTCGATGTTCTCCGCGATGAGAAGGTAGTTGACAAGGTCAGCGCTACCGATATCTCCCTTGACAAATTTGAAATTGGGAGAGGATTTGGAAGGGAGGAGGTTCTTGAGATTGGAGCAGTAATCAAGCTTGTCGAGCACCACAATCTTGTATTCGGGATAGTTCCGGATAAGCCGGTTTGCAACGTGAGAGGCAATGAATCCAGCAGCGCCGGTGATGAGGATGTTTTTCGGGGTGAAGTTAGACATTGTTTCTTAGTATCTGCAAAGGAAAATTGGCCATGTTTTCATATTTTAAATGCATAGGATAAAACATATAACAACTCATATAGGTTCCAAACAGAGCATTACAAAATCAAGTGGTGAAAAAGACCATCAACTAAAATACTAAGTTGAGGCAAATTCACTTGCATAATTAAAGATGGTGCAATGAAACAAATAAAGGATTCAACACAAATCGAGTTCTATTCTTCCATAGATGATCAATATCATGTTTCAGAATCAAATTTTTCCTTCAAAATTTAATTTTAAACGAAGGTTCCCTCAATTACAGGCTTACAGCAGAGAAGAAAAACATGAATGCGGTGAGATAATCATGAAACAAACAATGAATTGATAGCAGTAAATGAGAAATCGAGACTGCTAATCGTTCATCTCAATCAAGAACTAAGCTTAATAGTAGATCAGCTCGTTAATATTCCTAGATCCAATTACATAAGCAATATTTCCATAATCAATCAGCAAATGTAGACTAAAATACGAATGATTAGAGAGAGTCAACATCAGGTAAACGCAGGCAATCAAACAGATCTAACATAAGTAAGACAGACCCAGATCAGAAAAGCAGATTCCTCGCAGAAAATCAAGAGTTGAACTAATTTGGACTTCAAGAAAACTCACGGTTTTTCTCCGACAATAATTCGGATGAGTCCACGGGCGAGCTAGGAAATAGGGGAAGAAATTGAGAATAATCCCTCTACAAGAAAAGGGGGAGAAGATTGAAACGAGAGAGAAAAGTGAATGTTAGAGGCGAGTAAGTGGCGAAAAGCAAGGAACAACCACTTACCTCTATCTATATTTATACGCGTCTCATGCAATTTTCACTTTTTAGCCCCTTGGAAATTTTGAGCCAATTATAGAAAAACAGTAATCAGGGATTTACTGTCATATATAGCTCAAGAATGCGCGTGAAGTTGTAAGGAAAGTGAGGGGAAGATGATCTAATGCACTCTACGTGTTTGTTTTTACGACTCAAAGACAAATTTTGGGGGAGAGAGAAGATCAATTTTTGTCAGTCCGTTGGATTTCATTTCTTCTAATATAATTACACATTCTCTCCACATAAATTATTACTATAGCTTTAGACGTATTTAAAAATTGAAATAGTTTTGACAAACAATGTTGACAAGACAACGACGTAGAGAAAAATCATCGTCACATACAAAATTAAGAAATGTGGAAAATATAAAATATGTACTCGTAAGAGCGCAGCCAACCTTACTATTGTTTTCACACAAATACATTTAATTATATATTGACGACAAATAGCAACTTAAACCTTCAAAAAGATGGATGAAAATACATTTTCATGTCTATATGCTTCAACATTCATCAACCAAAATTTACTATGTGGCCCATCACTTGATGCATGAATATGACATCCCTTTTTCTAAAACTCTAGTTTATTCACCATCTTTTAGTCACAAGGCCCACAATTACTCCTTTGATATTGTTCTAACTAGTAGTGTTAAGTTGAACCCATGAATAGATAATAGGCGTATAAAGCATTGTGCCTCAAAAGTTGTAAATCAACTTAGGGATTCGATGTTGTAATCTAGACGCAACTTTCATTTGAAACTCACATACACTGTCTAGCACAAACTTTTTCGATAAATTTATATATCAATTAGTGTCTTAACCACAACTTGAGGAAATCTTTTACTAAGAACATTTATGACGCAATATTATGTTTATTCACGTATTTCTATTACACTAGCAAGAGAGTGCGCGCGTTGCACACAATTCATAATACTTATACTAATAAATTATTAGGGTTAAATAATTGTAATCATAATTTATTTATTTTTTGGTCAAGCAAAGAAAGAATTTTACTTCGCTTAATTTGTAATCGTAATAAATTTTTATCAATTACTACTATTTAATTAGTTAAAGTTTTAGCTTAATTTGATTGTTACGAATGGTCTCCATCAATTGACACAACCTTTGCTTAATTAATACACTTATGGCCTGTTACTTGACACCGTGAGGGCATTAATTTATCCTTGTCCACCAACACTTCCATTTGAAACCTCTCCAAAACAGAAACAGCAATGGCTTTCATCTGAATGTAGGCCAAATTCTCTGCCCGCCGGGCAATACATCGTGGCTTTGGCCGGCGGGTACAGCCTCATCGCCACCTGCAGGTAATGCATCCGCCGCGGAGAGGATGAAACTGATGATTACATCTCGGCGGAGGTGTTCTCGATAGCAAGTCTTCATCGTTTTCCTTCTCTGCTTTGATGATCTGATCGGCGAAGTCGTGGACCGTGGTGATCGCCGATCCGAGATTGAGGAACATGAATATCCAAAGCGCTCCAGAACGTCTTGAATATCCAAAGTTCTGTTGGTTAATTGAGGATGGGAATGATGCGTGTTTGGAGCTCGGCGGCGACGCTGTCGATGGCGAAGTTGCGTGGGGATTTGGTGTTGAACACTTGTTACAGCTGATTGGATTGTGTTTTGAATAATAATTAAGTTGACCAGAAAAAATGTTAGTACTATAATTGATGCCAGAGATATTTAGATCTACTTTGGCCGTGAAACGGTCCAATCACGTAACACTATATTTTATCAATTTCAACTGCATATTTGCAGTAATTAAACTGATGCAAATAGAAACTTCACCAACCATGTTCTTTTGTTTTTATTATCGAAGATACTAACTATAGTTTATAGTTATTGAGAAGTCAATATATATTCTAACTATACTCTCCTTCCAACACTCGAGCGGAATGTTTTTATTTTCATAAAGAAATAAATTAAAAGAGATAAAGCTCAAACACTATATATGGTTCTTCTCCCCTAAAGTAAAATAACTAAACAAACCAAATATAATGTTTAGAATATAATAAAGGGTTAGTTATATATGTTTTATAGCCTAATTTTCTCAACGAGCATCAAAAATGTAGATTTGAGCCAAAATTATAGCTTTCTTGAATGATCTGGATATTTTTACATATTTTAAAAGTTATATCATTTTATAATTCGTTCAAAAAAGTCATATCAAGTTATAATTATTTTTAGGTTACATTGTCTTTGATTGTAAAAATTATCATGGGAATTTTTTTTATCATCATTTAAATTTATTATTTCTTTTCCTTCCTTGTCCACTAAAAGAATTTCATCCTTTATTTTTTACACTCAAATGATATTATTATCATGAGTTGTTGACTTGTCTGTGTGATAATATTTTCTCTTATTCGAATTAAAAGAAGGAAAAAAAAGGTGAATTTATTCTTTTATAGATAGTGAAAGAAAAGAAACGAGAAATTAGTTATAAAAGGTAGAGAAAATTGTCCTTCATTTTCTCAATGATAATTTTACAATAAAAAAAAACATAATTTTAAACTGCTACTTTGTTCCAACTCCATTAAAAACAACTTCTGTTCCAACTATTCAATTCAAAGGTGTAACTAATATATTGTTTATTAATTACAATGGACATTTGAGATTGGATAAAGCCAAATGGAATATTACCACTTTAGCTTTGTGTATAGTATTTTATTTTAATTAAGCCATAAGATTAAAATGTAATGCTAATTTATAGTCGTTAAAGAATCACAATGCCACCATATACAATTACTACTTGGGGCATAATTCCACCATTTCCCTTTTTCGGTGGGTAGGTAAGCAATATTTTCACTATTTATTTATTGGCGGTGGTGGGGCCTGATTGGAATATTTTAGGTGGCTGGGGTACATCTGTTTTGAGACTTCCATAAGAAATTGAATAACTCGGAGTGAGTTTCATATATATGATAAATAAGTCATAAGTGGGTTAGATACAAAAACATTAACGCATATACAGTATGCGTTCATATTATTATATCGATTGTGTTTGAATGAGATGATATATACGAATCTAGATGAATAACACCCAAGGTTTTATTGGGTGATATGGATGCAACGTGCTTAATTAAGTTAAATCAATTATACAATACTAATCTAGTTAGATTAATTGCAGTTTAATATCACTTAAATTATATATCAAAGTGGGAGATTGAATGCTGAATCAATATATATTTTTTTTAAAATAAATAAAACCATATCATACTTAAAACATGAATACCCGAAAGAAGGTAGACCAACCACAAAACTTGTACGTGACTCGATCCATACATGAAAGATTACATAAGCCCTTGCAAAACGGTTTACATAATTAGCTTATTTACTACTACTACAAAAAAAAAAAAAATGCATGAACTCAAAGTACTATTGAATAGTAAAGTTATATACTCTCTCTGTCTCATTATACATGCATCTTATTTTTGGATACGTAGATTAAGAAATTGGTGTTTTTGTGTGTAAAGGTATAAGTCACATTTGTTGACCAATTTTTTAAAGGTAATTTTTTTTTGTTGAGCTTTTGCCATTACTAATAAAACAACGCAAAATGAAAAGGGTGTTATGTTTAATGGAACGAAGTGAGTATAATCTATGATATTATTATGTTTATAATAAATAAAGATAATTACAGTGCACTCAACCAAATGTTACCGTACTAGTAGACGTCGCAATAATTTACGTAACACACTTTGAGTATCAAACTATATAAAACAGTAGTTTATCTTACTTTGACACAACACTTGACATATTTCTAATAGTATCATGCTCTGTGATTGTGGACAAATTATCACACAATATTTTAATACCTTTCAATAATATAATGAGATTTATGCTTTCTAGAATTGATAATTAACATGGCGTGCCAAATTTGATGCAATACCAGTCTTATGTGTATTTCCACATTAGATCTGATATATCATGTAAATTTTAATGACTGACATTAATCAAATAAAACATTGTTATGGGTCTATATTTTGATGACATTAATAAAATCAAACGCTATATGAAAAGATTAAACATTATGCCAAAGTATGATATCTTTTCTATTGGTCTTTTAATATTGTTAATTTGAAATCGGTTTGAGAATTATTCTCTTAAGATTGGGCCCCAGCCCAGTATATAATCGTAGAATTGCGGTATTAAGATTCACTAACTTGGGTTGGCCTTTTACCTCAAAAAAAGAAAACTTGGTTTTTAGATTGTTATGGGTCTATATTTCCTCTAAGTTGGGTTTTAGTTTATATCATTAATATTATTTAGGGAAAACATTTACATTTTTGGAGAGGCGAGTTCGCATGATGAAAAATACCCCACACTTATATAGATCTCAAGTCCAGAGCACAAAAATTTTCAAGTGTGATTATCTTTTTCTGGATGTGTTCTTTTTGATGTAAAATGATGAAAAATATATATTTTTTTCCATTCTTTTTCATTATTTTCACATTTATGTAGAGTAGAATATTTTCACTGATCCGGAAAATTTTCGAGGGGCTGCTATTTTTCTTTTCTTTTAACTCCAATTATAAATAATATTATCATTGAGATTTTTGGTGTGATAATATTTTTCACTCTTTTCAATTTGACTCCACATTTAAGTATAGTATAGATTTGAGATTTTATCTTCCTCTCTCAAGCATCAGTGTTGCACTTTCTCTCCCTTTCTAAGCTGCTGCGAGCCTACATCATTGCCCGCCACCTCGGCCTCTCTCGCCAACTTTAATCAGTTACATCGATTCGATTTGGTTTCGATCGAAACTCACCACTAATTATAAGTCTATATCTATCGCAACGTCTTGATTTTCGTAAATGAGAAATCCATCCTAATTCCTATATTCCATGCAGCGTAATAATAAACCAAAACTTAAGGGGGTTGTTGGTATGCAGGAATGGAATGAGCATTCCTGCGCTCATTCTCATTTTCACGGCTGGTAATATTTTTATAGCGGGAATCACTATTTTCGTAGGAATGCTCATACCCATGAACTTGGGTTTAGCCATTCCCCCCAACCCCCATGGGATTAGCTACTCTAAAGAACATGGGATTAGTTTTATTTCGATTTTTAAAGGAAATATTGACAATAATATAATAAATAATATAATAAACAATATAATTAATATTAAATATAAAAAATATTTTTTTATTAAATATAATTATATAATAAAATATAATAAAGATAGTAAAATAATTTTTTTATTAATAATTCATCATTTTATAACAATTTATT
>JAYJMF010344306.1:0-12255 GCA_036873715.1 Salvia sclarea
ATAGGATATTTTTGTTAAAATCATGATTATTTATGATTTATTTGACATTAACTGTAATTTATATTGTATATTTTACAATTATATATTTTTTCTCGAATTATAGTTATGATTATTTTTCTATTTTAAATTAAACTAAAATAGTTTGGTGCATCGCACGAATAGCAAAATCTAGTTTTAAATAAACCAATCATCTCAATTTAAAATTTTGTGCAGATGTTCGCACCTATACGGCTCACGTGCCGTCGTTCGCTGACACGTGGGGATGGGTAATTGTAAGTCAAAATAAAAATAGAGATTAAAATTAATTAATCATTATATATACTCGATGAATTTCACATTTTTGACGCGGTTTAATTAGGCCTCGGATCAACCACTCTGCATCGAGGCGGGAAAAATGGACATCAAAATCGCGGAGAGAATCGAAGGGGAGCTTTTGTATTTGAATGGCGCCACATTTGTTGCATCGACCATTTTAAACAAGACTGTTGCTAAAACGTGAGACTTTATTCATTTCTCCTATTCTTTTTCTTAATTTTAATAAGAATATATCGTGATTTTGATGTAATTTTCTACCTTATGATGATTAGGTTGAAGAATGAGACCCATGTTTATACTGAGGAAAATGCTAGGTTTATCCACGGCCAAGGAGTTGCTTGTCGGAATTAAGGCGCTGTTTGTCGATAACATGCAGTGGTCGTACCAGTGATTCAGAAACCTAATTATTGTGTGGCTCGATACTCTCGCCGGAGTTTAGAAATGTTTCAAATTGGATGAAATTAATGACTATGTTTTGAAGAGTACTTGTTTGTTGCTCAAAATTTGTTAGGGAAATCCTTATCTATTACTACAATATTGAGTTTTAACTTTTCTAGTGAATTTTCCATTTTGGCAAATGTCCGGATTCGTTATCGTTGCTATTATATACTATTCAACTATTGTATAACAAGTACGTAATAGCCAAAAAAAAAAAAAAAAAGTACGTAATAGCCGAATTTTATTGAAATATATATTGAATTATTGTAAAAGTTTAAATTATTTTGCTAATTTATAAATTTAAATGGATTTCTGCATTTAATTGACTACTATACAAGTTTCATACGAGTATCGATAGTAAAGTCAAATTTTAAAATCGATTTTGGGACAAGCAAGAGTATATATATATATATATATATATATAAATTCTAAAGAGGGATGCACATTCATCGACATGCATGCCTACGTGAAATTTCCTCTATTTTTTTGTTATCTTTCGTTATTTATTTTATTTATTATTTAATGTTGTTATGCTTGATTTGTTATTGTGACAAATAATCAATTATTATACAAATTATATTCATAAGTATAAATTAACAAGTTTTGATAATTGGCGGGAATCGTTATAAAGTGCAACGTAAGGTAACTTCCCATCGAAATTCAGATTATAATACGTACACTATTAAAAAAAAATAATGTCGACAATTTGCAATATATTAAACAAATCAACTTTCATATATTTGCAAAGTAATAAGAGATGTAACAACATTTATCGTACTTCCTAGTTCAAACACAACAAATAACAAAACAATCACTAAAAAATTAACAACTCAACAAAAACCCTAATTATCAAAGAAAGGTCCCCCAAGAACCCTACCCTTTCCACTAAACGCCTTAAACTTCTCCTCCTTCCCTTCATCCTTCTCTTTCTTCTTCTTTGCCGGCGCCGCCGCCGCCGCCTCCACCGGGACCCTCACCGCCGCCCCATCGAGCCGCCTCCCCACCCCCGAAAAAGCCCTAAATTCCCTCACCAACACCCCCAATTCCACCTCCTCCCCAATTTTCCCGCCATTTTTCTCTCCCACCGCCGCCGCCGCCCCAATTTTCCCGCCATTTTCCTCTCCCGCCTCCCCATCGAGCCGAGCCGCCCTCCCCGTAAACGGCCTAAACCCCTTTTTCTCCTGCTCCTCCTCCACCACCTCCGGCGGCGGCGGCGGCGCCGCTTCCTCCACATGATCCAGCGGCGGCGCAAACTCCACCGCGCAATCCGTATCCAGCAGCGACACCACCCCGCGGCCGGCGGCGGGCCCCACATCCACCACGTCGACACGAAAATCCCTCTCACCATACCTCACCACGATCGTATCCCCCTTTGTCAGGCACGAGAAGCCCCTCAGCCCCGTCTCCATCACCGCCCTCACGTCGGAGACCGCCAGGAACGCCGCCTCGTGCGGCCGCAGCAGCAACCACGACGCCCTCGGCGGCCACGCCTCGCGCAGGATCACCTCGTCGCCGTCGCCGATCCCCAAGTTCGCCATCATCCACCGCGGCATGTACACGACGCCCTCCTCCGCCCCGAACTCCAGCACGCCGCAGTGCGACACCTGTTAGCCAGTGGCGGACGCAGAAAAAAATGTTAATTTTCGAGTTAAAAGTTTTCAGACACCTAAGGGTCTTTGGCACAAAATAATATACACAAAACACCAAAAATTGCTTGGTAGAAGGGCTTAAATTTAATAATTATGGGCACATATTAATACCCCTAAATAGCCATTTGAAGTAAAAAATCATTCTAACTACAAAGATAAAAATATATTAATTCTAGCCATTTTCATGAAAAAAGACATTTATGCACTTTTGGAAGAAAAAAGAAAATGATGCAAAAAATTCAAAATTTTCGCTTCTTACGTTAATTTTCACAATGATGCGACATGATACCCAATTTCGCATCTTAGAGTAATTTTCACCATGTTGCGAAATTTTGGCGTTACTATTTTGCATCATATATAAAAGGGCAAATGGGAAACAATGCAAAGTGGTTAGTTTACTTAATGCATCTACTCAAAATTGTATATTCATAATTCGACGGGGCGCTAGATTATAAATAGTGAATAATCTGATTTAATTAATCAGACGTACTGTATAGAGTTATATATGGTGTTAAAGCATGAATTAATTGAATTTACCTTATCGGAGTCGAAGCTCTCCATCTTGAAGAAGTAGGGGAAGCCGATGCGGAGGTAGGTGAGGTAGGCGAGGGACGAGGGCGGCATGACGATCTTGTTGCCCGTTTCGAGCTCGGGGTGTTTGTAGCGGTCGAAGGGGATGCAGATGAAGGCTTGCAAGAAGCGGGAGGGCTCGGAGATGTCGGAATCCCAACCAGACATGATTCAATGTTTTTTGTTTTTTTGAGAGAGTTGAGGAAGAAGATGAGTTTGTTGAAGGTTTGGAGATTTTTGGAGATGTGGGGAGGTTTGTGGTGTATTTATAGGGATGTTTGGGAAGCATGCATTCTAGTTTGGATTTGAAATTGATGTGTTATAGGAGAAGGAAATAGAATAGTCAAGATGTGGATTGATTAATGAAGAGAGAGTTTATATTTGGGAAAGTATATATTTTGTTTCCTATTTTGTTTCCTATTTTACGTTGCATGAAACTATTATGTTTCCTTAAAGATAATGGAGATGTAGATTTGTGAAGATATATGTAGAATAGTTAATAATGAAGAGGGATTTGGGATTGATTGGTTAGAATAAGGAAATAACATAGTGAAGATGTAGATGAGTTAATGAAGAGAGGGTGTGAATTTGGAAAGGTATTTCGTTTCCTTTTTAATTTTGGGTATAAAACTATTTTGTTTCCTAAAAGTTGTTGATCGATCTTATCTTAAATAACTCTGCGAGAGTTGTGATACCCTATTATTTAATAATTTTAAATTAATACCAATTTTTTATATTTTCATAATTATACTCGAACGATATATATACCTAATTAAATTCTCGCATGGCACTACCATTGTTTTGGACCTAATAATAATCTGATAATATTCTCTTGTTTTTGAAACCATCTGATAATATTCTCATTCTCATTACTTTTTGTGTCTCAAGTCTCAACTCTCAAGCCCAAGGTGTTCTATTATTAATTTCACTAACATTTATTATAAAATAAAATTGTACTATATATTATTATATAATGCAACATAAAATAGACATTTATTATGAAAATTTAGAATTTTAAAAAAATGTGTACCATACTTTTAGAATAATAAATCAAAATAATATTTTTTAAACTAACAAATACAAATTAAATATATAAAAAAATATTTTTAAACCTAACATGGATTGGTAAATCCTACTGTAATTAATAGTCTTTAAATTATACTAAAACATAAAAAATTAAAACTAAAGAAAAAATTGGAACATGAAAAATAATAAAATTAACGTTGCACATAGTCTACATCACTCACATTAAAAGTTGGATTAAGTAATAAACAAATGAACAAATAAAAACGCACAATATTTACTCACGCTTGGCTTAAATAATAAAATAAACACACACAACCTAACTAATATGCTTCAGAGTAGAAACAGTTATGGTTTTCAATCAGTAGAATAAATATTTTTAATCATAACCAAAATTATAGTAAGAAATGTCAATCCAGACCCTCAAGTTTTCAATATCTTCAGCCATAACACAAAATTTTTCTAATACTATCCTAATGAGTAATGACTAAGGGCATCAAATATATGAAACTATGCAACTTCACCCTTCAGCTTTGGCTGCTTTTCAAACTCATCAAACCTTCACAGTGGTCTGAATTGATTTGCAACATAATAAAGTGTTCGACTCGACTCGACTCGTTTATAACCTAGTAGGTATATGTCAAAAATTGGTGCTTCTTGCACTCCTTGAATTCCACATAGCTGTAGGAACTCGAATCTTCCAGCAATCAGATCATCATAATCTGCTAAGAACAGAGTCGATTTTTCATCTTATTCCCAGCAGAAACGAGAGTAACGAGTAATGCCGGTGTAAGAAAAGAGAAGACTTACTTGTAGCTCGAGGGAAGCTCATTTGCTGGCTTCAGTCGGTGTTCTTGAGTCGTTGAGATGAACGTCTTGAGGAAGAAGATCGTACCGGATATGCAGCTCTTCGAAAATCTTTTTCATTTCCAGAACCAGTTCGGTTTTGCGCCTGCTCTTCTCCGGGAAGTTTTGGAAGTTCATCGTGTGGTTGAAGAAGAGGGCCATCTTTATCTTGTTCACATTTTCGATTTCCTTAACGACGAGGTTGTGATTTGGATGCCAGAGATGGGGGGTTTTCTCCAAGTACCTGAAGTTTCTCAAGCAGTGAGTATATCTAACTAAAATTTGCTGCAACTAACAATAATCATCAAAATCTTCGGAGATCTCAAACAATTCGCACTGATAAATGTGACTTACTTCTTGATTTTCTCTCTCAAGGAGCCGATTTTCTCCATTGGCGTCTTGAAATCGATGCTGAACTCGAGGGCATCGCCCATATCCGGGCTTCTGTAGAAATTGCTAATGGGTTTCGTGGACAAAACGGAATTTGGGTAATACACTTTCTCATTATCAGCCTTCAGAAAGACAGTTGTAAAGATATTCATCTCTTCCACGATCATCTGCAGTTTTCCCCCAGATGGAAGAAACAAAGAAAGAAGCATGATCAATAATTCAGAAATTAGAACTCAAGACTAGAGAAGCACGAGCAGCTTCAGAAAAGTCACCTGAATCCCATCAATAACGCAGCGATCCCCAACATCGAAGGGATGCATTACAAATACGAAGATAATGGCTTCAAATATAGTCTTGCAAGTGTTTCCAAACATAAAAACAGCCACAACAAGCTGAGATGACATAACAACAAGCACTTTGGTGGTCGCTATTCCCGTTAAGAGAAGCCAAATAACCAAGATGATAATGATCAAAATCCCTGTAATGAGCTTGTTCAGTTGCTTTACAGCGGTTTTTGTGTCGGTAAGAGCATGGGCGAGGGCTCTCCGATCTTTGTAAACCTTCACCTGCATAACCATGAAAAATAGATATGTAGTGATTCTTATTAAGAATTTCGACATTTGACAAGCAAGAAGTGTAATATAACTCCAGAATATCATAAGCTGATCCACAGCGCAGAGAGATGAATTCGGACTTCGGAGAAAGAAAAAGTACTATGGTGGCAGCAATATGTTAAATAAACTCCTCTGTTCTCATCAGTATCTTGCAATTATGCTTTCTTCACTATGATTTTTGGTTTGCAATAATCTTTACTACTCAATCCAATTTTGTTTTAGTAGGTTGCTGATTATAACTTAGGTGTTGGCGATAGTTCAAATGATCCACTCGTAGATTATCTTCTAACTTGCAAAGAGACTATAAACATAAACCCCTCTTTTGTCATTTGATGAAAATGTGATAAATTTTATTACAATATAGTTACTATTTAACTTAAAAATTCTTAATGTTGGTGCACCCTTAGCTCTAATCTTGGTTCCACCCCTGAACATAGTACACCACTCAAGAAAGGTATCGTTTATTCCAATTTAATCAAAGCAAGAATGAGAAAATAGGACATACCACCCATTCAGTCAAAGCTTTTCTGTCAATCTTCCCAGTCTCGCCCACGTCAATCATTGGAAATACAATGTTAACCTCTTCCTTAATCATGAATCTCCTCATATCATATTCGTCGATGTACCTGCACAAGGAAAATTATTATGAAAAAGTGAAGATAGGTGGTAAAGGCACAACTCTAAAACATGATCTTCTCACGTGCAACCAGGCTGAGCAACATTTCTGAAAATGTGATATGCAGCAGCAATTGCCTCCTCCTCGTTTGTTATTTCCTTGTCGGTTTGTTCATTACCCCCATTATAGACACTCTCATCAAGAGCGTTAGAAATCGTGGTGAGCCCTGAATTAGATATAACATCAACTAACATCTTCATGGTCCAGGCAGAGACCTTTTCTTGCTTCATCTGATGCAGCTTGTTGATATCAATCACCTCTTTCTCTTTCTTTTCCTTGCCTTCCTTATCCTTCTTCGTGACACGGAAACTAAATTGACTTACATTACTGCTTGTTCTCCCCAACATTTGTTCTGCCTCCATGACTGGCTTGCCAGAAAGCGAAAATAGTATGTACTGATGAAAGATCGATTCCTGAATCCTATCGAAGAAGGTGTTCACATGGAACGAAGACGCCAAAATCTTTAGCAACAAGTTCTTTAAAAGCCACAGGAATGCACCAATAAGCACCGACGCAATAGTCCAAGTTATAAGATCCAAAATTTTGTTGGTTGCACGTGACGAATCATCAACTCCTTCTCGGAACAGCAAAGCCCAAGTGAGGAGCACCAAAGCTAACCAAAGGAAAACTTGAACAATCTTCTTCAGGCCGAAAACGAAATATAACACCTTCTTTTTCAGCAAATAGTTTAGCTCAATCAACAAAACAATGAAATTCATCAGCCATTCAGTAACCAGCAAGCCACTAAAGGTCACCAAAACAAGCGCAAACCACTTCCAAAGACGTAATCCCCAAAGCTTCACACGGTGAATCCTATCAACGGTCATACTAGTAACCAAACAGCCAAGAATCAACAGAAATATCAACCACTCAACCAAAACCTTAGCTCTCACTTTCCTATACTTTAGCTTCTTCCTGCTGCTAACCTTCTTATATATCTCCTCATCCTCATCTATTCCCCTAAACGAATTCATAAGCGGGGTTTTTGGAGTTACTGGAACAGTCCTATCCTTAATGCTAGTACTACCAATGTCTTGCCTCACATGATTAGGCGAAGTTCCCCGACTAGGTACCACATTTACCTCAGCCGCATTCTCATCAAACATCTTACCATCAAGACACACAGACTGCTCACCAAATCGAGCTTTCGGCTTGGAATAAACCGACCTAGATAAAGTTTTTCGCCTCGTGAGCCCCTCACCCGTGGGGATCTTGGGAGGCTTGCCACCACTCTGAGAAATCCTCACGGTTTCAGGCGAGTCGTAGCTCATCGGTGGTGACTTTTGAGCATAAAATGACGAATCATTCGATTCTCTAAGAGGAGATTTTGAATCTTTTGCATCCTCAGCAACGGTGATTATCGTATCACCCGTTCTGTTCTGATTCCCAATCATGCTAATTTCTCCGCTAGTTTTTCGAGCTCTATCGTTTCCATCCATAGCTCAAACCTGCCAAAATCGGAAATAACAACTTCAAAATGTAGGGGAAATTAAGAACAGAGCAAAGCACAACAAACAAAGCCAATAAACACTCATTTTTCCCTATTAGCTTCACTAGAACATTCTAGCTACGTTAATCGCTGAAAAAAAACCCTACGCCTAAGCTGATAAACACAACTGATTCAAATTAGAAAAATCTCATTGTGTTTTTAACCTCTGGTTTTAACATAAACAGTAGCAGAGTAGAAAAGAAGCTGTTACCGGAGATAAACAACAGAGCAAAGCACAATAAATGAGCCAATAAACACTCATTTTTCCATATTTTTCATCACTAGTAAATTCTGGAAAACGTTAATCGACGACAAAACCCTACGCCTAAGCTGATAAGCATAACTGATTCAAATTAGAAAAATCTCATTGTGTTTTTAACCTCTGGTTTTTAACATAAACAGTAGCAGAGTAGAAAGGAAGCTGTTAACGGAGATAAACAACAATAAACGAGCCAATAAACACTCATTTTTCCCTATTTGCTTCACTACTAAATTATGGCAACTATTAATCGATGAAAAAAACCCTACGCCTAAGCTGATAAACATAACTGATTCAAATAAGAAAAAATCTCATTCATTTTAACCTCTGATTTTAACATAAACAGTAGCAGGAAGCTGTCACCGGAGATATATTTCTCCGGCGCCGGTAAATCTGCGATCGAATCGACTTCTGCACCACTGCTTCAGCTCGCTTAAATTAAACTGAATAAACACCACCGCCACAGAGAAATCTGTAATCTCTGATATCAGCTAATTTTTTAAACACGAAATTCTCCTTGTCTCACATGAGTGAGAGAGAGAGAGAGGATTCAGCAATAGAAGCAGACAGAGAGTGAGACGAGCGTGTGTGTGTGTGTTTGTGTGAGAGAGAAAGAGAGAGAGAGAGATTTGCAGGTGGTGAGAGAGAGGGAAAAGAAAAGGCTGAAAGAGAAGAAGAAATATTTGAATATTGAATTTTGTGTAATAAAAAAATTGGACATGAAGATTTAGGAATGCTAACTTACTACTTTCAACTTAATTTTATATTCTCTATTATATTATGTATTTATTGCAAAGATCTTTATCTTATAAAAATAGTTCGACATGGACGTCGCTTTTTTTAGTAATAATTCTTTAGGAAGATTTTCTTAGGGATAATATTTTGAAATTACATATTATTATAGTTAATAATTATATCCCATTAATACAATAAGTAAAGTTTCTGTAGATAATTTCATTCTAGATAAATCGAATTGACATACAACCAAAATTGTTTTGACTTTAATTAAAAAAAATACTCTATAAATCAATTTTCCAATCCAATATCGATTTGACACTAAACTTTTATTTCGAACTATTAGAAATTCTATCTCTATATCATCAAATAGATTCTAGGTTCAGAATTATGTTTGAGAAATTTGTTTCAACAATAAGTGATTAAATTTATTACCAGTAAATATTTATTTGTAATGTTTTGCATATGTTATACTAGCACAATTGTGAAAAGAGTTAAAATGCTGGGGTATTAGTTTTAAATATTTTCATTTTATATTTAATGATGTTTATTTACTTATTTATACAGTTTTTAGTTTTAGTTAATTAATAAGAAATATTAAAGACGACATTCTATTGAATCCGAGCTCAAAATCTTTGATTTTAATCATTAAATCACCCTATCACTAAATTAAATGATATACACTGCTTATTTTTGCTTTTTTTTTTTTTAGAAATTTGATAGTCAAACAATTGAGTGGAATAAAAGATTTCGCCTTCACACATTCACACTAGCTTTACTAGTATATATGCAATCTAATTTAAAGTACAAATTCATGAGTATTAACGAACACAAAAGTATGAAAAGTTACTTTGACTATTTAAGACGAAACATGAAGTTAAATCAATATTCCTCCAAGAAAAAAGTTAATCATTCCCATTTTTTTGAAGCCATTCATTCAGTCCCATCTTTAATCAGCAATTATTTAATATTTACACTATGTATATTTAGCATTTATTTTGAAATAAAACAATATTTATCATATTCATTAAATCACCTTAAGTCCTTAATCTTCTAAACTAGTAGTATTAACTATTATTTTCTAGAATCTACTTAAATATTTATAGTACAAGTATGATTAACAGTGGATTGATTAGAAAAAGGCAAGTAGAGGTAACTATTACAATGAAAATTTGAATGGAATATTGTTATTAAGACTAATGACCATTTAATCATTTTGTGATAGAGCTGACAACGTTATTCATTCCGAATCTTTGTTGGTTGTTGAATTTGTTAATATATTGTTACCAAGTGGATATATAAATGGATAAAACATACTATATACAATAAAATTTTCCACTTATGCACATATTATTCTACAAAAGTAATACAACTGATTCTTATGTCGTAACAACATGTTGATATACACAAATTATTTTATTATGCTTCAACCAATAGCTTTAATTGTTCCAACTAAACTCCATGAATGAAATGTCGTTGTTGAATCATAGCTTTAAATTAATTGCCACATTTGACCATTTAATACATTCCATTTTCGCATTGTACCTGATTTGACACATAACTATTTATTTATCTTTTTATTTTGTTTTGACACATAATTTCTGCAGCCCTAAAATAGAGCATACACATTGTGAATTTGTGTGAAGTTAAAATAAATACACTTAAAATGACAACAATGCCCTTCTTTATGTAGAGCATACGCGCTATATGTTGTTTAAATATTAAATATATACTTTAAAAAAATGGATCAGACATCTCATCCAGCATATATTTAAATATTTCAACATTATATATAGTGTATGCTCTACATGAATGAGGGTATTGTTGTCATTTAAAATGTATTTATTTTTATTTCTTATAGTGTATCTGCTCACTGAATTATTGTAATATGTGCATGCTCCATTCATTCTCTATATACAATAAAACAACTCTGAAGGCTAAATTAACGACAAGAACGTGTTATTTTAGGGCTGCAAAATTATGTGTCAAATCAGGTACAATACACAAAAAATGGAATATATTAAATGTGTAGACAAACCAGTATAATTTAAAATTGATAAAGGCATCTTATTTTTGGTTCTCGAGATAGAGGATTCAGATTGTGACTATCATCTCAATAACTATATTTTAATATAAATATAAAAAGGTCGAAATCTTTTTCCGGATATTATTCTTGTTACTTTGAATTTTTGTCAATGTATTTATACTCCCTAACTTATTATATTCCAAATAAAAAAAATATTAAGAAGAAGACGAAAACAATGACGATTTTACTAGAGGAAAATCGAATCAATGGGATAATACGAAAAATGGGTCCTATTGTATATACTTTTTTTGTTATTGTTGTTGACATTTAGCAATAATACCAATTCAAGCACAAAGATTTTTATATGAAAGTGAGGATAACGCCCCACTGATTTTGACATCCTAACTTTTTTTGAACTTTTTCTTTATAATGGTGTGTGTGTGTGTGTGTTTTGATGTCTAGAATTATTATTGTTTTGAATAAGATTTCTAGAGAATTGGATTAGGTATTCTAATTTGTTTATGCACAATAATATTGTATAGCACCTATTAGATAAACTTAAAGTATCATTCATTAATTAAATAATAATTAATGGCATGCCCTTTTGGAATTCCACAAGTGATTACGTCATTTATTAATATATACTTATAATATTATTCATCATCAAATAATAAATACGAACATATTAGAAATATTAGAAAGTTTACTTGTTAATTTTCTTTTCCAGAAGCTTTTTTAGTCGTAAGTCGAGTATTTATACACATTTCATTCAAAAAGAGTGTAGCCCTTTAATTTGTGTGAATGTCATATATTTTAATAAATTTTGATAAATGGAAATTTTTGTGGAGAAACGATCACACCACGATGATTACAAAGGGAATAAAATGGTTCTTTTTAATGTACAATAAATGTGATTGTGAGATTGCATTATATAGATCGACTGTCACTAAAAAAATAGTGTTACACTCGTATAAACATTGGAAAATACACTTTTGCTACACTTTTAATGGACCAAAGATCGTATATTTTATTATCTAAAATGACTACTTTTATATATATGTATATAGGGAGGGGATCATTTAGGATCCCTCCTGAAAATAGGATCTAGGATCCAATCTGATCCATTGATCTAGATTGATGGACGGTCTAGATTGATTCTCTAAATTTGAAATGCTTTCTTATGTGTTATATAATGCTTTTAAATGAAAATGCTTTTTACTGTATA
>JAYJMF010344347.1:0-12251 GCA_036873715.1 Salvia sclarea
GGGGCCCGTGCAGGGCCCGTTTTGCGAAACTCTGTCCAAGAAAGTCGTATCCCTCTGAACTGGCTTAGCAACGATGTTCTGACCGCAGCGGGGCGACCTCGAACCAATGAGATATGGCCGAAACGCCAGCATCGCTCCGTTCAGCCTCTACCGGAACACTGTTTTGGCCATGTCTCCTTCCCTGTAGGTCGTCTCGGGGCCCCTAACACGTCCTTTTGATCCTTATGTATAGCACTAGGCCTAGAAAGGGTCTAATCCGACATCTGGCTCGGTCGAAATTTTCCTTATTTTCGGCCAAACCTTAAAGGGGTACCCCTTGCAGAAAATCTCGTTTTCTAGGAAAGTTATTCAGGTCGACTTTTGGGGCCCGTGCAGGGCCCGTTTTGCGAAACTCTGTCCAAGAAAGTCGTATCCCTCTGAACTGGCTTAGCAACGATGTGCTGACCGCTGTGGGGCGACCTCGAACCAATGAGATATGGTCGAAACGCCAGCACCGCTCCGTTCAGCCTCTACCGGAACACTGTTTTGGCCATGTCTCCTTCCCCGTAGGTCGTCTTGGGGGGGCCCCTAACGCGTCCTCTTGATCCTTATGTATAGCACTAGGCCCAGGCAGGGTCTAATTCGACATCTGGCTTGGTCGAAATTTTCTAGTATTTTCGGCCAAACCTCAAAGGGGTCCCTTGCAGAAAATCTCGTTTTTAAGGAAAGCTATTCATGTCGACTTTCAGGGCCCGTGCAGGGCCTGTTTCGTGAAACTCCATCCAGAAAAGTCATAGCCCTCTGAACTGGCTTTCCAACGATGTGCTGACCACTGTGGGGCGACCTCGAACCAATGAGATATGGCGGAAACGCCGGCGTCGCTCCGTTCGGCCTCTACCGGAACACTATTTTGGCCATATCTCCTTCCCCGTAGGTCGTATCGGGCCCCTAACGCGTCCTCTTGATCCTTATGTATAGCACTAGGCCCAGGCAGGGTCTAATCCGACATCTGGCCTGGTCGAAATTTTCCGTATTTTCGACCAAACCTCAAAGGGGTGCCCCTTGCAGAAAATCTTGTTTTCAAGGAAAGCTATTCGGGTCGACTTTTGGAACCCGTGCAGGGCCCGTTTTGCCTAACTCTATCCAAGAAAGTCGTAGCCCTCTGAACTGCTTTGCAACGATGTGCTGACCGCTACGGGGCGACCTCGAACCAATGAGATTTGGCCGAAACGCCGGCATCGCTCTGTTCGGCCTCTACCGGAACACTGTTTTGGCCCCGTAGGTCATCTCGGGACCCCTAACGCGTCCTCTTGATCCTTATGTATAGGACCAGGCCTAGGAAGGGTCTAATCCGACATCTGGCTTGGTCGAAATTTTCCGTATATTCGGCCAAACCTCTAAGGGGTACCCCTTGTAGAAAATCTCGTTTTCAAGGAAAGCTATTCAGATCGACTTTCAGTGCCCGTGTAGGGCCCATTTCACGAAACTCTGTCTAGAAAAGTCGTAGCCCTCTGAACTGGCTTTCCAATGATGTGCTTACCGCTGCGGTGCGACCTCGAACCAATGAGATATGGCCGAAACGCCAGCGTCGCTCCGTTCAGCCTCTATCGGAACAGTGTTTTGGCCATATCTCCTTCCCCGTAGGTCGTCTCGGGGCCCCTAACGCGTCCTCTTGATATTTATGTATAGTACTAGGCCCAGGCAGGGTCTAATCCGACATATGGCTCGGTCGAAATTTTTCGTATTTTCGGCCAAACCTCAAAGGGGTACAGTATGAATTCAATATAAATGAAAGAATCAAGTATGATTTAGACTTCAATTTATATTTTTAGACATATGGTGAGGTTTTGAATGATTTTGAATAAGTTTGGTTAATTTGAAAATTATTTTGCAATTTTTGATAAACTTACTTAATTGAAGAATTTGGATAAGAAAGCATAATGATGAAGTGTTTTGATAATTAAGTTAGTAAGCTTATAATAAGCTTATTAATGAAATTTGATTATGTGTTTGGTTTAAGTTAAAGTTTGAAGCAAAAACATGATAATAAAGTTAAGTATAAGTTATTGGAATTGAAGTTAATTAGTATGTGGTTAACTAAAAGCTCTATATAATATTTGAATATGATATGGTTTGGTTTGGCTGATTGAAAACCACATAACAATAATTTAGATTCTAAATTCTATTTAGTTAAATAGAGGATGCAAATTGCCCAAAAGCTTAAAGTTTAAAGGAAGACTATAGTTATGAATAATTCCCCTACAACTTAAATGATACTCACCCTCATTGTTAATACGTTGTTAGACTCAAATATGAATTGGATCGGAGCGATGAGGACAAAATAGGGGAACTGGAAGATAATAGGAGTTTTAGTTCCTTTAATCAAAGGAACCTCCAAGTGGGCTTTCTAAAGTAAAAATATGTGGCCACACTATTAATGTTACAGCCTGCTCTCCCGAAGGATGGGGTTAACCGGGGTTGTCACTAGGGATTGGAATTAAGAAGCGGGGAAAGAAAGGGGCATTCGTTTGTGGGGACATTCATTCAACATAAGATAGAAATATCTACATAGAAACGATCACTCTGATCCAAAAGGAGTATTCATTACATAGGGATATCCGAAGGAGCGGATTCCACGAATATAACATAAGTTTGCGGAAGCTTGTTTGAAACTACATATTAAATATTTACATCATTATCAGAGTGTTTCAACGGGAACATGTGAATTGCATATATGAAGATATGGATTCAAGGTAAAACATCTATTCAGCGACAAAAGGGAACCCGCTCAACACTGTCACGCTACATCTTCAAACGCTCATTCTGCACATCATGAAAACGGTATGCAGGGCTGAGTATAAAGTATACTCAATGGACACATGCCGAAACTTAACAATATTCATTACGTTATTGAGTTGCCCAACAGTGACGCACGGGGTTTTACTTGAAATGCCCGTACTCACTAAACATTTTCTGACATTTTCATAAGGTTGCTCGGCCGAGCTATTTTCTGAGTATATGATCCAAACACTGCCTAATATGCAAACGGGACAGAGGCCTCCATCAACCGCTGCAAAAACTGGTCGCAAGCGACACACAGTCCTCCTTGTGTACACGTTAATCCACGATGGGATCCGAGTTCGATTTAATTGAGTTGGCGAACCAACGCAGTTGGAAACATACATAAAACTTAAAAAATTTAGCAATTCATCTATTTTCATAAAGAACCATGATTTTCAACAATTAGGAGAAAACGACGTTATCATATCATTTACCAACTAAGCAGATAAACCAACACAACTGGTGTGAGGGTGTTATCACTAGAAAAGGTGTAAGGTTTAACATTTTAGCATCTTATATCAACACAACGGGTGTGAGGATATCATAGCTAGAAAGCCCACCTTCAGCACAGTTCTCCACTTTCTAGATAATGAAATCGTAGACACTAATTTAGGTAGGTTCTTATCGAGATGAAGCAACGCTTCCGGTCTCGTTCTTCAGGAAAAACTCATAATCTCACTTAACGCTCTTAGTGAAATAATTCTTAGATTGTTTCTTAACGGAAAACGAGATACAACTTGTATCCTATTTTTGGGCGTAGCGAAGCTACTTTGTCTTATTAAAACTAATTAAGTTCTAATTCATTTTAAAGCGAACTCGAGAAAAGATCTCGGCTTATCTTATTAGTGAATCGAGTCGGGTTACAACTCTCACTTAGAACCTTCGGTTCTAAGTTACTTTTCAACTATCAGCGGATACCATATTTACACTAGGCGATAAACATAACAGGGGATATGATCCATGCTTAAATTAAAATTAAAGTGCGTTAATCATAACATGAAATATGATCCATGCTTAAACTTAATTTAAACACGCATCACAATTTATTTCACGTCTCCGAACGACCAACTTCGGATAAATCACATAAACGGGAAAACCTCCTATTCATGCTCATAAGTTATTCGTAAAAGCTCTTATCGTTGTAAAATGTGCCCAACATACAAATCGTGATATCCTACATTCAACGGGATCGATGGAAATCGAAACCCGAGGCTTAGAACCACACGGCCATTTTCTTGTTCCTCTAAGTTCTCGCGCGAAAAATCTAATCAATTCATGGGATACTTAAATCATGCTCCTAAATCATAATATGAAATAATAAATCTCATACGAAAATCATACGTCTCGTTTATCACGTTCTATCGTGATAAATGGCTACTAACCTTTTTGAAAATCTTAAAAACTTAACGAAAAAATCCGAGAAAACCATTTTAACATGTATTCATGCTTACAAGTTCAAATATGAACTCGGATTTTGAAAAAAAAAAATCATACGACGGGATACGGGCCATGCAAAGGGGAGGTCACTCCCTGATTTTTGCGCACGGTGTCGGAAAAATTCGATAAATTCACAACGTACCTTATACGTACTCAACATCGCATAAACGTAATCAAAATCATCGACGAAAATCCGGAACCCTAAGTTCCGAGACTCGTAAAAATCAGTCATCATAACATTTTTCCAAAAACATGCTTAAAATTTTTAGATTAAATATATCATGCTCAAAACATACTCATAAAATAAAAGTTTGGAAAATAAAATCCGAGAACCTAAACCCGAGCACCCAAACTCGCGGCTCTCTCTCTTTTTTTCATCATGCTCGATTAAATTCCATAAAATTACATAACACTCGTATACATCCTAGATACATGCTTCTATACTCGATTCCTTCGAGAAAAATCGAGAACACATAGATAATCGAACTTTAATAATTAATCAAAAAGCAAATATGCTTGGATAGAACTCAAACTCGAGATACACATGCTCACTAAGCATACAAACAACATTAATTCTCGAACTTAAAGCATATGAAGTCGTTAGACAATGAAAATCGAAGAGAATCGAAATCTCATGCTTTTCCTAACATGCTCAAATCCTAAAATCGAACCATACAAACATGCGTAGGGATGAGGCCTACCTTGCTATGCATTCGTAAAGTCGAGAAGGGGAGAAATCGGGGAAGAAATGAGCTCGTTTGTGACCATCAAACTTTGAAATCTCGTTCTCTTTCTTCTCTCTCAAGCTTCGGTCAAACACACACACAAATGTCGTGTGTGGCTGATTTTTGGCTAAGTAAATATCTTGCTTTGGTGGCCTAAAATGTGCCACGTGTCATCGCCTCGATTCGCGTTTGAATCGGATAAGTTTTGCCCTTCGTTTCTTCGTCTTTCTCGTCTTTCGCGTGACATAAATTGTTAGGGTTTGTATACGCAAAGCATGCTTTAGTGCTGCTTAAGTATTGAAAACCTTATTTTTCATTTTATGAGAATGAAATTATTTGTCACTGGTTTGCCTTTATGTCTTAGGTTTATTTATATTGTGCAAATAAGTCCACTATTCTGCATTGTAGACTTTGTGGTGGATCCATGATCACCGAAGATCTCAAAGTCAGTTCCTACAGTAGGAAGGGAATATCACCTAGATGCATGATTAATGTGGATTTACAAAAGGCATATGACTCAGTCGAGTGGCCTTTTGTAAAGTATTTGATGTTACATCTTAGTTTCCCCTATAGGTTTGTTGAGTGGGTCATGGCTTGCCTCACTACTTTCTCCTATACTATAAATGTAATTGGTGAGCTAACAACCCCTTTTGAGACAAGGAAAGGGCTTAGGCAAGGAGATATATCTCCATATCTGTTTGTGTTATGCATGGAGTATCTAAACAGATGCCTATTGTCGCTTCATCAAAATCGGCTGTTTAAATTTCACCCTAGGTGCAAGAGGATGAGACTGCTCCATATGTGCTTTGCAGATGATTTATTGCTTTTTACCAGAGGGGATGTGAATTCTGTACAACAACTATTGGCTACCTTTTAGAAGTTTACATCGGCCTCTGGTTTAAGGGCAAACCAACAGAAGAGTTGTATATATTTTGGAGGGGTGCCAGAGAATGTGTGGACAAAGATTCTTAAGAGTATTTGGGATGACTCAGGGACAACTAACCCTTTAAATACCTGGGGCTCCCATCTCTTCACAGAAGTTATCAGTAATGCAATGCAGTCCACTTACAAAGAAAATTTTGGAGAGAATAGAGTGTTGGGCATCAAAGCTACTTACTTATGCAGGTAGAGTGCAACTAATCAAGTCTGTACTATGTAGGGTACAAAACTTCTAGAGTCAAGTCTTTTTTATACCCCAGAAAGTCATCAAGATGATTCAAGCTACCTACAGAACCTTCTTGTGGACGGGTAAGTCAACACTCTCAAAGAGAGCTCTAATGGCTTGGGATATAATATGTATGACAAAATTTGCAGGAGGCCTTGGGATAATAAATATGAGGCTATGGAATAGGGCAGCAATATGTAAGCTGGTGTGGAATGTTGCACAGAAAAAGGATAAAACATGGGTGATGTGGGTTCATGGATATTATGTAAAGGAACAAGATCTGATGGAGATGTCAATTCCCAGCCAAAGCTCATGGGTGATAAGGAAGATTCTAGGAGCTAGGGAGTATATACAGGATTTGCAGGATAGTGGGGAATGGCTGAGCAGATCAACTTAATTTCTCTATACAGAAGATGTACAGAGCACTACACGGAGATATGCAGGAAGTTGAGTGGAGCAAGTTGATATGTTACATTCAAGCTCCCCCAAATGCATTTTCATAAAATGGTTACTCATGCACAATAGTCTGGTAACTTGTGAAAAGCTGCAAAAAATGGGCATAGAGGTGGATCAAAGCTGTTGTTTTTGTGACAGGGAGGTGGAAATATTGGACCACCTTTTCTTTGGGTGTGAGGTAACTGGAAGGATATGGAAGGAAGTAACAGATTGGTGTGGAGTTGAGAGAAATCCAGAGATGTGGAGCGAGGAAAGAAGATTCATGATCACTCAATGCAAGACAAGGAGCGGTAAACAAAGTATGTATAGATTTGTGTTGGCAGTGGTAGTATATGAGGTGTGGAAAGAATATAACTGCAGGAGAATGACCAACGTAGTGAATAGGACTGAGGTTGTAATACATAGATGTAAACTACTCATGGCAGGGTGCTGTAAGAAAGACCCTAAACTAAGTAGAATGTTGCCTGGGTAGTTGGTAGATGTGTGTTTGGTGAATTGGTGTTAAGTTGTACTGCTTTGATCACTTTAGTAATGAACATACTATTTACCCGAAGAAAAAATCATTTGTTATTTAATAAAGTAAACAATGAATTGATTGAGCGAAACTATTCACTCAAACCTAATGATGCAAAATAAACGCTGCCTTAATCTATTAATATTATTATAATAGTTATTATTTATACTCGATGAGATATATAATTAACTAGTCGACAGTGCGAGATGAGGTAATAGAAAATGAAGAGGCCCACTTTAATTGTCGCCCATTACTATGTAATATGTGAAAGGGAATAAATTATACCTTTTCAATTGTGGGCTCAATTGTGACTAATCATATGAATTTTTCATCCCCACATATTTTGTCTTTATGTGTAACGTGCCAATCAAAATTCCACGTGGGGTACCATATGCCTCAGATGTCGTACATCAAAGCCCGATTTGGAGGGCCCGCGGAATTAAGCATGGGATGCGGGCCCATTGGGCCTACATTTTGACACATGTAAACGATATTTTACGATGATTATGCTTCGCATATTTCTCTAGCAGTAGCACTATCGTTTTCACTTGCGTCTCACCATATGGTCCTATTTATTTTCAAAAAATTTAAGTTTTGGTGACAGCGGCTTCTATTATAGATGTTTGCAGAAAGATTATTTGTACAAAAACGAAAAAAAATAAAATATCTTTATAGAGAAAAATATTAAATACGATGTTATTAATGTTTAGTGATTGGGTGGCAAGTCTGGGAGTGATGGTTGGTGTGCGAATTCTACCGAAAAAGAGAAAGAAGGCAAAATACTGGAAACATTCGCCTTACGAAGACGTCAATATTAATTAGTAGTACTTAGATTTATGGTTGACGGACGACTCATTTAAAAAAAAATTGTGGCGTTATCTCTTCGCTATATATCGCCTTTTAGCTTTTATATTCAGTGTTGGCAAATGTAATTAGGAAAAATCTTAAAGCTAGTTTATTAAGGATTTATGCTTCAGAATTTTTGGAGTGGTCTGACAGTGAATTTTCACCCAATATATATTGATTGTTCCGAATTAAAAAGACAAAAACAGATCTTAATTTAGTAAAACCCTAATGATATATCGTCGTTTTGTCACTATTATCATAATTCATAATAGAATTTCTTTGATGTATTCACCCCAAAGTCCTGAATAGATGTGAAAGGGTTGATTTTCAAGTTTATCAATTTTATACCTACGTATTATTCTTTGCATATATAGTGTATACGTCACTGTATATGAAATAAAACAGAATCAATCAATGAGCATACTAATATCAATAATAATCAATACGTATGTATATGTGACTTTAATTTGTTAAGTCCGAAAATCAGAATAATAAGTAATTAATTAAAAGCCGTATGCCGTCATTTTAATTTATTAAGAAGTCAAATTCGGCAAATAATTTAATACTAGCATTATGATTTTGCAAAAATATATAATAGGCTTGTGTTTCCCCAAAATAGTTACATGTTTTATGTTTATACAAAACTAGTTGGCAAGTATATATAGTATACGTTTTTTTTTCAAAAATGGCATTAAGTTTTCTGCTTAATAAACTTCTAGCAATAAAAATGGATAATGAATTGTTGTACGTGTTGTGTTGACCTAGTGGTAAAATAGTATGTTTGAAGTCAAAAGTTAGACCGTTTAATTAAAATTTACTTGTATGTTGATAAGAAAAAAATGGATAAAAGGAGTTAAAGCCTGATGTTAAATGATAAATGTCATAATGTCTGATGTTAAAGGTTAAGTGTAAAATGGTTAATATTTAAGGACAAAAGTCTTATGTTCGAATCCATCATAATATAACCTTCAAATTTTATAGTATTAGTTTTATAAAAAAATTAAAATAAGTGAACAATGAGGAGCCATGGCTAGCTCTAAGAATTGCGCTTCAGAATCTGGAGCAGACTAATTTGATAACATGTATCCCTACTCTTTGGTGCTATAATTGTAATGGATAAATTGTAGAGACCAATGATAAAAAATAGTATCATCCCTATGTACTATTCTATTAATCTCATGAAGTTTCCTGAAGTTTGAGGCGTATCGTATCTTTGGCACATTTTTATAATACACACAAATTTTAAATAATACTCTCTGTGTTCCATTACAAGTTGTTTAAGTATTTTATTTTGAGTGATCCATTATAAATGTCTACATTTCATCAAAGGAAATAATTACCACTTTTCTCCTCTCTACTTTGTTATTTAATCTTTTCTCTCTCTTACTTTATTACTTATTTAATTATATTGACTTTTTTCTTTCCTACTTTATCATTTAAAGTATTTTCTCTCCTACTTTATCTAACTTAAACACTCACTAAATACTTATTCCTTAACCTCCGTGCCCTTAATTACTTATACGCTTATAATGGGATAGAGTGGGTATATATTTTTATCACTACTTTACACTATTGAAAGTTTTTGCTTCCCATGCAAATCAGAGTATGTTGGAATAATTGTTATATACAATGTTCCAACAATTCTGAAAAAATAAAGAACAACAGCGGAAAGTAAAACTGCACACAAAAGATAATTTTATCTACAAGTTCTGGACTAACTTGTAAAAAGAATTTACCACTCTCGTGAATCAAGATCAAGTACAGTAGTGGGTGAAACAGCCTATCGTACTCTAACGACGGAAGATATAATCAATTTCTAAATCCGTCGTGTAAGTTGCTAAATGAAAACAGGACTTATAAACGTCCTCTACAAACTAATAATAACCTAGTCTACGAGTATCCTAACTCTAATCCTTGTAAACACTTTACAAAGAATTCAAGACCAAATGTTGAAACGTATGTAGGTCCAATACTGACAGCAACAACATGCAAGTTCTAGCAGTAGACTCTGCACTCGAAAAACTGGATATGTGAAACTTTGCATCTCCTCCTATTTATAGTGAGTAGATAGTCTTATCTTCCAAGAATAAGTAACACATTTGTAGGAGCTACAACCGCCATCCTTGTTGGTTGTGCACTCCTATAATCTTGGAATCCCAACAACTATTTCTTGATTGACAAGGTCAAAGCTTCCTAGTTGAAGACTTGGTCTTCCAATGCATTCGTATTTCCCTTAATTAATTCAACTAATCCACAAAATAAAACAATTAAGAGATAATATGAAGAAGTCAAAAACTTGTAGTGTCATAGACACTAACAATTATTTTTCAACTCTGCATAAATTTCGTGTCCAAAATAAACATCTCAAGTTTCGTGGGATGGAGGTAGTACAATTTATTGGAAAAATTGTTACAGTTACTCTATTGCATTTGTTAGACGATACACATTACGACTTGATTCTCATATATATTAGAAACCCTACTTAGTTAGAATATACAATTTTTGCACATGGTATGACCCATTGAGTTTAGGCACCTCAACTAATTGTCCACTCTAGCTCAGGTGGACGACTCAAGAATCTCTATGTCAACATGGTAATTGGTCATTTCAGACATTATATATCAATAATAATAGCTAAATAAGCCAATCCTTTTTTAGAGAACAAATAAGACAATCCTTTATTAATTAGGTATTCTTATAAAAAATTAGTCATTTAAATATTAGTCAAAATTAAATTATGTAATACATGCATAGATTTTATCCCATTCAAACTTCATCCACTCAAGTATTAATAAGCAATAATAATGAATCTATGAGTCTGCCACATCACCAAATTTTAATCAACATTTCAAATTGACTATAATTTTAATACTCTGACTTCATTATGGTTAAACTGGCAAAGGTACCAGTCCAAGCTACACCCAAAGGCGGATCGAGGTAGAAAAAAAAATCTTCGATAGAGGCTTTATTTTTTAAATTTGAAAAGACAATTTCACTACAATTTAATTTGGTGATCAAGGGAACTATTATGTAATGACGGGCACAAAATATTGATCCTTTTAATTATTTTATAATAATAATATCATTATTATTATTATTATTATTATTATTATTATTATTATTATTATTATTATTATTATTATTATTATTAAACAATGAAGAACAAAAAAAAGAGAAAAAAAAAAGAAAAAGATAACGAAAAGGAAGCTTTGCTTTATTTTGTTTACTACTCTATTATTATCTATATTATATTTAAATGTGGAGTCAAATTGAAAATTTGATTTAAAATTAATTTCAAATTGATTTGAATTTGAGGTGCCAATTTTATAATTATCAAATAAAATTGAAGGTTATAATATTTACAAACTTTTAAGGCACAATAAAATTTTAAAAAAATAATAATAATTGAAACCATTTTCATCATGGGTGGAGAGTGGATTGATTTAAAAAAATTTGTTTTGTTTTTTCTCCACTTCATTTTTTTCTTAAATTTTTTTAATAATTTAATTAATAAAAAATATGTAATATGCATATAAAATGAAAGATCATTAAAAAAAAATTAATTCAATATATGATATGCAATAAAATAGTTTCAAATGATATAGTACTATAATTTAAAGTTTTAATATTGGATTTGAAATGTACTTTTAATAGTATTAAATTAACTTTCTAAAACGATTGTAACTTCCCATTACTTTCGAAATGTTTTTTTTTTACTTTCTTTGATTTTTGTTTTATTTTTCTTTTCGATTTACTTTAGAATTATATATTTTTTCTTTTATTCATTTTTCTTATTTTGCGTCAAACAAATATCATCAAAATATAACTTAAAGCAATATCTAAAGAATAAAAGCATAACTATTTGCGATGGACTCTTTCTCTAAATTAAGGAATGATAATATTTGAATTATTCGTAAAGGGATTATATTTTTACTGTAATTTTAAATTTACTACAAAATAATTGGTATAACATCTATTTTATATAAATGATAAATTTAATATTATTACTGTGTATCGAACGGGTGCGAATTCTTGTCTATGCTATACTTAAATGTGGAGGCAAATTGAAAAATTGATTTGAAATCAATTTCAAATTGAATGGCAATTTCGTAAATTAAAGGAAATTGAAGGCATAAATTAAATTGTAGTTTTGCAATTATAACCAATTTTATTCACACTTTGTCATGTATTTAGGAGAGAGAAGAGAGAGGGGAGAGAGAATACTAATTTATTTTAATTATTACTTTTATTTCTTTTCTATTCTTTATTTTATTATTTCAAAAATTGT
>JAYJMF010344377.1:0-12247 GCA_036873715.1 Salvia sclarea
TCGAATATTTTCGAATATCGAATCGAATACCACGATTTCTTATTTGTATTTGAATATTAATCGAATCACAAAAACTACTTGTATTTGAATTCGAATCATAAAATTTCGAATACGAATATGTAAATTTCGAATCGAACAAAAATATTTGATTCATTTACAACCCTAGTTATCACCACCAAGTATGACGAGAAATAATTGGGAGTTCGATTTTTTTTTTTTTTTTTAATTTTCCCTTTTGACTACAAATCATCTCAAGAATATAGACATTCAACAAATCGCAAAATTATTCGATTTTCTCTCTTCTTCTTTTTTTTTCAATCCATTTGTATTTTTGGTAGCATTCATATCTTTATTATTCATCATTACGCTTTCAAATTTTCTAAAATCCAAATTACAAATTTCCGATAGTTATATAAAATGATTTTGTGACGTGGGATGGCAATTTAGAAAGTGGTGGCACCAAAAATTTGATAAAATGTCGCTGAGAGTGAGAGTCATACATCTTAAGACAATTTTTTATCCTCACATATACCACTCACTCACTACAATCTCATCCACCCATTCCATAATCTTCATCACCATCTCTAATTTTGCTCGCTTACTATACTCTCATTCATTCTCGGTTTCTTAGTTCTTCACATCAATCATGGCTGCTGCTGTAAGCGCCGCAGTCTCTCTACCTTCCACCAAGACCACCTCTCTCTCAGCTAGAACATCCATTATTTCTCCAGAAACCATCAATTTCAACAAGGTATCATCTTTACTTTCCTATCCTCTCATCAATTCTGATTATATCATCGTTTCAAGAGATGTATCATTATGATCTTCTGCATTCTCAACTTACCTTACGCTTTATCAAGATATTTCCATAATTGCATATGTATGGATTCTCTAAAAGTTTGGTCTTTACAATAAACTAAAAACGGGTCTATGCAAATATCTGTATCTCATCATATTGAATTATATGCTGGACATTTTCCGGTTACATTGCATCAAAGATATGATCAAGGATTGCATATTGAAATATGGGATTTGCTGAAAACTTCATAGTGGTTGTCTTTTAACTCAAATGGATTTTGATCATCTTATACATATATATATGCAGCCCTTACACTACAGAAATGTGTCGTCTGCCGGTGCCAAGATTGCCCCAATCAGAGCACAGGTAACCACAGAAGCACCTGCTAAAGTTGAGAAGATTTCTAAGAAACAAGAAGAAGGTGTGGTTGTCAACAAATTCAGGCCAAAAGAGCCATACGTTGGCAGATGCCTTCTTAATGTCAAGCTCACTGGGGATGATGCCCCAGGCGAGACTTGGCACATGGTCTTCAGCACTGAGGGTATTCCTCATCCATAATATTGATCCATGTACTTCAAATTTGTAGTCACTCCTGAATTGAATTATATGTTTAGGGATATAACTGTCTGTGGTGTTGCTATGAACTGATTTGATGAGTTGAGCAGGGGAGGTGCCTTACAGAGAGGGCCAGTCCATTGGGGTGATCCCTGACGGCATAGACAAAAATGGAAAACCTCACAAGCTCAGGCTGTACTCGATTGCCAGCAGCGCCCTTGGTGACTTTGGAGACTCCAAGACTGTAAGGCTTCAAATAGGAATACCCAATTGTGATAACAAAGATGTTGAGCTGTGATATTAAGATATTGGAACTGAATACTTTCAGTGGTTTCCAATTATATGCTTCTTGTAGGTCTCTTTGTGTGTTAAAAGGCTCATCTACACCAATGATCAAGGCGAAACTGTTAAGGGAGTTTGCTCAAACTTTTTGTGTAAGTAAGCAATCCAATTGAGAATTTGTGACCAAATCATGAGCTTCTAGGCTTACTTCTTGTATGGTTTGCTTGAGGTTTCAATGGTAACTTGAATCCCTCCTTTATAATTATCAGGTGACTTGAAAGCCGGTGATGAAGTGAAAATAACCGGCCCTGTGGGGAAAGAAATGCTTATGCCGAAGGACCCCAATGCCACAATTATTATGGTGTGTTTATTCACAATTGAGATCAAATATAAATCTGTGAAACACCTCTTGACATAAAATTGCATTGAGTTGATTTGGCATCTTGTTTTGATTCTTTGTCATGTGTAGCTTGGTACTGGAACTGGAATCGCACCCTTCCGCTCATTCTTGTGGAAAATGTTCTTCGAGGAGCACGAAGACTACAAGGTATACACAAATCAACCAAAATTCATTGCATGAATAGTTCCTTCTAGTGGTTAAAGTAGAACTTACAGTATTAACAAAGAATCAATTTGTTTCTTGAATTTCAGTTCAATGGTTTAGCATGGCTATTCTTGGGTGTCCCAACAAGCAGCTCCTTGCTCTACAAGGAGGTAAGAATCTATTTAAAAAACTTGAATCTGATAAATTCATGTGAAAAGAGAAGATGTAACTATGCAGTAGAAATGAATGAATGTATAATAGAGAGAGCAATGTGGTTTAGGAATTTGAGAAAATGAAGGAGAAAAACCCGGAGAACTTCCGGCTGGACTTTGCCGTGAGCAGAGAGCAGACGAACGCGAAGGGGGAGAAGATGTACATCCAGACTCGGATGGCTGAGTACGCGGAGGAGCTGTGGGAGATGCTGAAGAAGGACAACACGTTCGTCTACATGTGTGGGCTCAAGGGCATGGAGAAGGGCATTGATGACATTATGGTCTCCTTAGCTGCTAGAGATGGTAAGCTCATAACATGTCTGTTTGTATGCTGCGCCTCCTACCTGATTGAGTGTTGTCGTTTTTCGTGTTTGAAGGTATCGACTGGGTAGAGTACAAGAGGCAGTTGAAGAAGGCAGAGCAATGGAATGTTGAAGTCTACTAGTTTTATTGCAATGCTGCATAATGTTTTGTACAAATTTCAAATCAACTGCATTTTTCTCTGTGCTCATGTCATGTAGTAGGCACTTAATCCTGTGGCACACTGGCAAAATTTGGGAGATGTTTATAGAATTCAAGATGAAACGAATTGCACTTTCTGTTGTCTTGTCTATTTACCTCGTCATTGGCTTTGATATAAAGGAGAATAAAATGTTTACTATTTATATTTATATTTACATTTGCACCTTGAGTTTGTCGCATCCTCTCCAATGAGTCGACGACTCTATAAGAATAAAATCATTTAAATTTTCGAGGCAAATATGAATTACTATTAAATAATCTCCAATCAAGTACAGAATCAGCTTAAACTTTTGATCTTAATTAGATTTGGCTATGTAGTATGGTATCCCTACGAAGATATTACTCAAATCATTTTAACTTTCTATGGTGCAAAAATTAATGCTGTGGTGTAAGATATTACTCAAAGTCAAATCCAAACATTACCATTTGAATCAGGAATATTGAAATTCCAATAAACTATAGTAATTATACGGGGAATCTGTTATCCGACGTGGATATTGATAAATAATGAGACAAGGAATCTTAATTGTTTAGTTAGATCTTCTGGTGGTGAATCAAAATATCCAATTTGTGATGAAAATATGAGAGTCATACATATTTTCTTATCCTCACTAGTGCCACTGCATTGCCTTTCCAATCTCCTCCACCTATCCTTAATCTTCTCATTTCCATTCTCTCGCTTCTTCACCACTTTCGCTTTCCCTTGCTATACTTAATAATAATATCATCACTTCAATTCTCTCTCTCTCTCTCTCTCTCTCTCTTGATTTCTTACTTCATACCAAAAAATGGCTGCTGCTGTAAGTGCTGCAGTCTCTCTCCCCACCAACAAGTCTACTTCTCTTTCAGCTAGAACCTCCATTGTTTCTCCAGAAAGGATCAATTTTAACAAGGTATCGTCACTTGCATTTCTAATTTAATTCTGGCTCTATTTTTCTTTTATTCATGCCGACTCATAAGATTTCGCATTTTACCAATGCAGTATTAATAGAAGTTCGTTAAATTTAATTTTTTGAATTTCTCTCGAGATACTTTTTATACGTACATTAATCAAAATTTCACAAGTTGGATTCTTGGCCTTAGTTATTGTTAAATGAACTGTGAATTAAGGTGGTGGAGACTGGAGAGCAGAGATGAGAATAATTTCAACACTTAGGTAGTAGTATTACTTTGGATGATAATTTGAAATAATCAAAATAATATTACAAGTTAATCCACCTTCTATTATGGTAGATTGAAAGATTTTGAAGTTGTTGGGTGGTGTAATCCTTCAAATACTCAATCATATATACTTGATATCCAATTTATCACCCAAAATAAATTCCCCGGAATATATGTATGTATACGCAGGCATCCTTGCACTACCGGAATGTGTCGTCTAAGGTTGCTCCGATTAGAGCTGAGGTGAGCACAGAGGCGGCACCTGCACCTGCCAAGAAGGAGAAGCACTCCAAGAAACAGGAAGAAGGAGTAGTCGTCAACAAGTTCAGGCCTAAGGAGCCCTACATTGGCAAATGCCTCTTGAACACCAAGATCACCGGAGATGACGCCCCCGGTGAAACCTGGCACATGCTCTTCAGCACTGAGGGTATATATCCATCTTCACCCTCCTCCTAAATCATCAAATACTTTCATTTTTTGTTATTGAACAATGTGATCATTTCTGATGGATTTAGGCCTATGAGATCGTGTATGTATTAGCTTTAATAAATGAGGATTGGTGAGCCCTAATTGGGGTGGATGCACACAAGTTTTTGCTTTTCACTGGTTCAATTCACGTTGCTCGAAGCTAAGCTAGTTGAGCGTGTTTGAGCAGGAGAGGTGCCTTACAGAGAAGGACAGTCAATTGGGATAATCCCCGATGGGATAGACAAGAACGGGAAGCCTCACAAGCTGAGGTTGTACTCGATTGCCAGCAGCGCCCTCGGTGATCTAGGAGACTCCAAGACTGTAAACCCTCCTTCATGAACGTGCTACATGGTGTATTTTTGAGAAAGATTGAAACTAGCTATATATGTCGATTTTGATACTTTGTGCAGGTCTCTTTGTGTGTTAAGAGGCTCGTCTACACCAATGATCAAGGGGAAGTTGTCAAAGGAGTTTGCTCAAACTTTTTGTGTGAGTTCAGTTTATGAGTGACTTCTTGAAATGGGATTATTTGGTCATGATTTTCTTGCTAAATGGGGATAGTGTGCTCGATTTATGTCGGATTTTGAGATGTTTCTCTGTTTTTAGGTGACTTGACACCGGGTGCTGAGGTTAAAATAACTGGACCTGTAGGGAAAGAGATGCTTCTGCCTAAAGACCCGAATGCTACCATTATAATGGTATAGCGTTCTTGCTTGGCATCATTTATAATATCTTGCAACTCGTTCACTATATGATGATTCATATATCGGGGGGTTTACTCGCAAGGTTCTAACGAGGTTGCCTTCTCTGTTTGGGGTGGGAGAGTTTGGGCTACGCCGGAGTTTTGTACCATGCTCTATTTTTGTTTGCGAAATTCATTTACCCACCGAAAAAATACTATATGATTTAGTTATCTCATAATCGGGTCATGTTGTAGCTTGCCACCGGAACTGGGATTGCTCCTTTCCGCTCGTTTTTGTGGAAGATGTTCTTTGAGAAGCATGATGACTACAAGGTAAACCTCAACCCACAGAAACTCCTCCTTTTGAGGCCTTAAAGTCTTGATAAAGAAGGAAAAGATCTTTATGTAACATGACATCTTCAATCAAGACATCACAAATGTGGCTCGAAAACAATATTACACATTTCTTTCTAGTTATATGCATTTATCCATTCATGATTTTTCTGGTATTGTAGTTCAACGGCTTAGCATGGCTATTCTTGGGCGTTCCCACGAGCAGCTCGTTGCTCTACAAAGATGTAAGAAACCGATGCATTCCCACTTACCATTTCTGCACATTCATTTCAATCCTGAATCATAACAATAATTACCGGAGCATATGTTGTGGTGGGCAGGAATTCTCGAAAATGAAGAGTAAAAATCCGGACAACTTCCGGGTGGACTATGCCGTGAGCAGGGAAGAGACGAACGCGAAGGGGGAGAAGATGTACATCCAGACACGGATGGCCGAGTACGCGGAGGAGCTGTGGGAGCTGCTCAAGAAGGACAACACCTACATTTACATGTGTGGGCTCAAGGGCATGGAGAAGGGCATCGACGACATCATGGGCTCGTTAGCTGCTAGAGATGGTAAATTGCCTGCAAAATCCTACGTCAAAAAATAGTACTATATGCTAATCAACTACATATATTCTTCAAATACTCGATCATACTGCCTTTTTCGATCTTATAGTTTTCATGTTTGAAGGTATCGACTGGGTAGAGTACAAGAGGCAGTTGAAGAAAGGAGAGCAATGGAATGTGGAAGTCTACTAATTCTTGTTGTATAAATGTATCAGCCAGCATTGTGATTTTTCTCTGCTGCTGTAGATAGGTAACCTCTTTCTTTTCTTTTCTTCTTTTGCATTTGTTTTATTTTCCAATCTTCTTCTTTGATCCTTTACCATATGAGGATGTTGAGATTTGAGGAATTATCACAAAAGTTTAATAGTGAAGGAAATTATCAGTAATTTTCAGTGATTATTGGCTTCTTTGTTTATGATATGATGTGTGTTTAGAAGTGATTTGCATGGGTTATGGATTTAAAGATGTACTGTACTTATAATTTACAAGGCCATTTGGAGTAGTGATTAGTTTTGGGATAACTAATAAAGTAATATTTAGATCTTCTATTGTAGCTATGCATGATCGTCTCGTCTGAATGAAAATTAATCTAGTAAAACAAGACAAATCATATAGCAAAACTGCAAAACTTGATGACAAGCATTAGTAAGCTTTTGGTTAGCATTTTAGTGTTTTGAATTTTGAAATTAAATAATTTCATATCTGCGAAATTTTTCACTCTATTTGGTAAGTTATAATTGGAGGTTGGAATCTACCTCATACAAATATACAATTAATAATTTGATATCGCGGGTCATGACTAAACTAATTTGAATCTAACCCAATTAATTATTGATCACAAATTTTTTCGTTGATATGTGACTTCTTCCTTTTCTTTATACCGAAAAACGGAAAAGTTTGCCTCAGAAAATTGAATGATTTGCATCATAATACTAGTTATTCCGTGTAGTGCTTAAATAATTCATTAATGGTGACCAAATTTAATTATTAGATTCTTTATATCTACAAATTAGTTAGGTGGTCAATGTCTATAAAAATTAAGTTTTCATGAGAAGTATATTAATTATGTAGGAGAATGAGTTATTAAAAAAAACATTATGTGAAGAGTGGAAAAGAAATGGTCGATTAGTAAAAATTGCAATTGTTTAAAAATCAAGTACTTCTTCAAATAAGTTAAAATTGTGATATTGCAAAACGTGAGTTCCGAAAGATAAATCTGTCATAAGTTACTCTTTTTTTTTAATCGTGCTAACGACTTAACATATATCAACTTGGTTTTGCTGCCAACAAAATTAAAACTAAAATAGAACTAAGGAGTGTTTAATTGGAGATAATCAACCTATAAAAGTAGGGAATGAAAAATGAAAGATAACTATTTACACCCATTGATCACATTAATTTGAGAGCAAAAAAGTAGTGATTATATATTTTTATTAACGAAAAACCTCATTATTTTTAATAAATTTTATTTTCATTTTCTTTTTTTGAGGATTACAAGTGTATAAATATAATATCACAACAATTATAACTCAACACCGCACGCGGACCACTATACCGTACAAAGACGGGACAACTACCCGCACGTAGGCGGGACAATTACCTACACAAGAGTAGGAAAACTATCCACACAAAAGTGGAAAAATACCCGCACAAAGACGGGATTTGAACCCAAGACCTCACAAAAGAGAGTCTCTGAGTGCCTCGACTTAACCGTTTGAGCTAGGCCTCCTCCTTAGCAATTTTATTCTCATTTTCAATCGAGTGAAAACGTTGAATCTTCTTGTAGCAAAAAAGACATATAAAATCCAATCTTTAACATCTTCCTTTTCTTAATCTTAAAAATCAATTTTCATCCAATAAAAAATCAAATGTTATCCTCATCTTAATTCCTTAACTAAACCCATTGTCATTACGATTCCAATAAAATGTGCGTGCAAAGGTTGTTTCTAATATTTTTACTTTTTGAGAATCAGAATTTATAAGACACATAAATTCAGTATGGCCTCTATATACACATGAGGAATTGCGTGTCCACAATATTAAGAAAAAATAGTAGGTCTAAAATTGGGAGAATTGAATTTTATGGAGGAATAAACAATAGTTGAAATTAGTGTTTGCTTTAATATCAGAGGAGAAAAAGACTTTAATTATATATGTCAAAATCATTGTCTAAAAATTGTTGAAAGTGATTACTGGTAAAGAAGTAATAATTATCTATTTTTTTAATAATACGATAACCAATTAATTTGAAATCCAAAATATGTTATGTCATTTCTCCAAACAATTGAGACATTTTAAAATTTCCATATAAATAAACATGCTCTACAATGTTATACATTATTTCATTTATTTTATTAAAAGAATGTCCCGATATATACATCTCTTTTCATCAGATGCATAAAATATCAGGTCTTTTATTTTTAAAATAAGTATTGATTAAAGGGTTCATATAAGATCAGAAGATCCAAAAGGAAAATATTATAGCAAATCAGTCGATAATAAACAAATAAATAACTGAAAGTCTGAAATGATCCAAATCTGATACCACTAAACAATAAAAGAATTTGTTAAATATTTTTCTGATCTAAATCGTCATCCCTAAACAGAATCTACCAGAATAATAAATGAATAAAAGCAATAAATAATAATTTAAATTTGAGAGAGAAGAATTCCAACAACCAATTAGAAATCTAAAAGCCCTAAACGCGCCGAAACGCAACAATTTTTTTAGGGCTTCTCTTAGTAGAAATTCTTTTATAAATATGAGACACACTCACACAGAGCACGCACAAACAAAAAACTCTCTCTCCGTCTCCCTATACTATTATTATCGTGTGTATCGCGCGGGGGTTTTTAGGGTTTCTTTCGTCGGCGATCAGCTATGGCGGAGGAGAAGGCAATCCGATCCAAGGGAGTCGTCACCAAATTCAACGATCAGAAAGGCTACGGATTCATCCAGCCGGAGGAAGGAGGCGAAGATCTGTTCGTCCATCAAACCGCCATCAAATCCGACGGCTACCGCACGCTCCGGGAGGGCCAGGAGGTCGAGTTCACCATCATCCTAGATGGCGATAAGACCAAGGCCGCTGACGTCACCGCCCCCGGTGGAGGCCCAGTGGATACGACCTCTCGGAGGGGGAACAACAGCAACAGCCGTGGCGGAGGCTTCGGATACGGCGATCGGAGGAATGACGGCAATGGATATGGTTATCGGAGCGGCGGGGGAGGAGGCGGAGGCGGTGAGTGCTTTAACTGTGGTACTGTGGGGCATATGGCTAGGGATTGCCCTAACGGAAGCGGAGGTGGTGGTGGTGGTGGTGGTGGTGGAGGTGTAGGCGGTGGAAGCGGTGGTGGATGTTACAGCTGCGGAGGGTTTGGGCATATGGCGAGGGAATGTCCTAGTGGAAATCGCGCCGGAGGTGGCGGCGGTGGTGGCGGTGGAGGTGGTGCTTGTTTCACCTGCGGGCAGCCAGGTCACATGGCGAGGGATTGTGTGGAAGGCGGCGGCGGAGGTGGACGCGGCGGCGGTGGTTACAGCCGTGGAGGCGGCGGCGGCTTTGGAAGGTTTAGCGGCGGAGGCGGCGGCGGTGGAGGCAACTGTTTCAGCTGCGGTCAGTCTGGACATTTCGCCAGGGAATGCAAAAGCGCCTCGTGAATAAATCGGCTACTACCGGTCTCTCTATTTTGGTTCTGTTGATGGATTTTTGTTTACGGATGATTTTGTTATGCTCTGTTATTATGGTTTTTGCTCTATGTTTGGCTGGTTTATTATACCTATAGAATGGTGCTCTTATAATGTTCTGGAATGGTTTTTTGCTAGAATTGTTGTCATGCGATCCACTGATTTGTGAACCGATATTTTCCCCGGTTGGTTGGCAAGTGTATAATATGGTGGTTCGGTTTCTTGGCTCTCCTTGTTTTTTGCGTTTGTCTCTTCAATTACATTCGCATTTTCTAAGCTCTGTCTATGATGTGTGTTTATTCTTGATGAATTTTTCTTGACCTTGAGAGTTTTGGGAATGCATTGAAGTACAGATTATGCAACTCTTAACTAGATATGCTATTAAGTACAGATTATGCAAGCATACTTGCTTTGTTTGGAATCAATTCCATTAAGATTACTGTATATTTGGGTCTTACAAGTGCTAATTGTATATGCTTGCTGCCTTTATCACTATAGGTTTCTTCTTTACATGTTGTAGGATAATAGTTCCATTGGTTTATGGGATATTTACTTGATGGAGGAATCCTATTGGCCTATGAATTAGACAAGCATTACTAGTTCCCTGTGATACTGCATAGTGCCTAAGTAGTAGTGTGTCAAAGATGAAGATGTGGTGCTTCAACAAGTAGTCTTATAGAACTTGTTACCCTCTGCATCCCTTGAAGTGGTTACCCTTTCATCAGGACTCCTCTCGAGTCCCCGCTCATTTGCTATTATAAGTTGGTTCAACTTGTTATCTTTGCTGCTGCATTATCCCTTGGAAGTTTCCCTCTGCATATTCTTGACATAAGTGAGACCGATATTTCCATAATGGGTTTCTCTTGGAAGTTTCCCCTCTGCTATTGCTATTGACATCATATTCCATGTATGGGTTTCTATGGCGTCCTCCATGAATTGTATTTTCTTGACTTTAGGATGGTTCTGTTGTTTTACTTCTTTTACTTAACTTGGTTCTTATTTGGTAGTCATTTTATATGCTTGGAAGTATCACTTTGAGGCCTCAGATTGATAAGTTCTAAGAGAAAATTACATTAATAATCCAACATGCTTTATTCTTCTTTAATAGCTATCAAGTCCACAAAAGTGCAGGAGAGATGTGACTGGTTATGGCTTTAGATTCTTGATTGCAACGGCTCACTTTTTTCTTGATGTTCCTCTCATGCATAATATTGTGGACCTATTTGAAAATTCCCATTGGCAATGTAAAGTGGTTTCCGGATTCTTCTACAATTGTGCTTATCAAGTCTTATTTCAACATTTTTGTCTAGTGAACTCCTTGGACGCTTTATTCTCTTTTCCTTTCTTTCCTTTTGTAACCATGAATTTTATACTTGGATTTAAAAATTTTGATACTTAAGATAAACATTAAAAGCTCAACAGGTCGACAAAGTAATAAATACCTAAGTGTCGTTGAATACTTTGATGTTATTCCCAGAGGAATAGTGTGGTATGGTATTGTACTGTTGTTTCTCAGTTCAGAACTAGAAAAAAATTGGAGGATTTTTTTTATGCTTCTTAAATTAGTACTTCAAATTGAAACACACGCGGTCTGAAAACCTTAAAGGAGTGGGTAAGTTTTCCCACCAAAGAATAAATTCATACATATATTAATTTTAAGTCTTAACTTTTAACCAATTGAGCTACCCTTGTTAGGGCATTGATTTGAGCTTTAATCTATATATAGTAGAAACTCTATAAATTAATACTCTTGGGAGTAAAAATTATTAACTAAAAGAGTTATTATTTAATCGACAAATTAATAATTATTAATTTATAGTGAAATAGTACTTAATTTTCAAACAATTTTTAAACTTTCATTTAATTATTATACAATGCATGTGCATATCAAATTAAGGGTCTAATTATATTTCAAATAACGTCCTTCAATCTCCACTTTATTGTATACATATTGTGTTCTACGTATCATTTTATGTATATTAAAAAATATTTTCTATATAAATACATGATCAAAATATTTTACATAAACAAATCGTACACACAACATGACTTCACATCTTAAAGGTGTGAAAACCAACAATGGTCGAATCAACAAAAAACAAAAGACAATTGAGACATTTTTCAAGAAACCTTTATAGATCATTAATGTAATATGTATTTTATAAGGAATTATTAATTTATGTTTTATATGGGGTCTATAGAAATTATAAAAAATGTACTATCTTATAGAGAGTTTATTAATTTAGCACCCTATCTCCTAGTCGGGATCGACCAAAATTATTATTTTAGAGAATTTATTAATTAATCGAGTATTAATATATCGAGTTTGTATTGTAATGGTATTGGGCGTTCAGTTTTATAGGACTTGTCTTGTCAGACTGGATTGTATCTGTCATATCCTTTTGGGCTTCTTCTCGTAGATTTTCTTTGCAGCCCA